>CAJNJA010012976.1:0-12866 GCA_905231915.1 Symbiodinium necroappetens | reverse complement strand
CCTTCTAAAGCTTCTTTAGTTGATATCGCTTCGTAAGTTTGCTGTCTTTCAATGACCGTGTTCAGGCGAAACCCACTTCATAAGTGTAGCATTCCGAACTTTGAACAAACTAGGACTATACCTAGAACTCAGCAACACCCTGCAATCGCTAGGTGATCTTCATCCTTAATGTCCGCATTGTTGATGTGCCAGCGAACTCGTAAAGCACAAACCTTAATGCCTAAACATGCCTAAACCCTAGATCAACCGTCAACGCACAAACCTGAAACCCTGAAAGAAAAAAAACGGAATGATAGATACCCTAAACCTCATCCTAATCCCTAACCCCTAAACCCTAAACACTAAGCCCAGGCGCTCTCCGTGGTTACTGCAGTCCACGACCACTCGGAGCACCCGAACCTGATGGGCTCCGGCTCCGGACAAGCGGTGGGGATTTCGGAGTCTGCAGGGGGTTTAGGGCTTAGGGGTTTCGGATTTAGGGCTTAGGGTTTAGGGGTTCTGGGGTTTCGGATTTGGGGTTGGGGGGAATCAGGGGTTTCGGATATAGGGTTTGAAGGGGAATCAGGGGTTTGGGGTTTAGAGTTTAGGGGTTTAGGGTATCAGGCGGTTTAGGGTTCAGGGCTTCAGGGCATGTGGAAGCTCATTGGCCTGCGTGGAAGATTGCAGCGTTCCAAGAAAGTATGGTCGGGCAAATAATCCAGCGGTTTAGGGGATCACCCATCGACTGGAGGATTCACATATCCGAGGAGTCGAGGACAGGCTAGGGTCGCAGGTTCAAAATCTTGCCCCAGGTTTGGCAACTTTTAGTATCTTATAGTTTTATGATAGCACAGCACAGTATGCTATAGGATATCACAGTGTATCATCGTAGGTCATCGTATATTTCGGTGCATTAGGGCTTGCTGGCTTTATCGCAGGATAGGCTCTTCCTCATGGTAGGTGTCATCCAAAGACGGCAAGACTTCACATGTGCAGAATCACTAAAGGTTTGGGGTTTGGGGTTTTGCTACCCGCATGACGAGGAAGTCAAGCTTTCACCACTCTGGCTTTTCATTCCAACCCTCAAACCTCACTACCAGCAGCAAGCCGTGCTTCCAACCTGTCTGCGGCGCACCGCGGACACCAGTACGTCGTCTTCCCTGCATGCTGCGGAGCCAGTAAGCTTCGAATCACATTCCCAGGTCGTTGGTGTGCAAGCTTCCCACCTTTGCTGTGTCAATTTTTGTTTGACGCTGTACTGGCCATCTTGACCCCAAGCCCCAAACCCGGACGTAGTCTAAAGCGATGAATGGAAAATACAGAGCGGCTGGAGCAACTCTGGGGGGTTGCATTGTCTTTACCTTGAGCTCTTCCTAGAACACCCACTTTGGGCATCACTTTGAGGGGTCTCTAACATACTATAACTTATGCCTATAGTTTCCATTGTAGTTCCACTTCGGGGTTACCTTCTAGGATCCTTAACATAAAACTGGTTGAACCGAGAAGGAACTATGTAACTATATACAATGGAGACGATAGGTGTACTGTAACCCATACACTCCTAGAAAAGGTGAACCTGGAGAGATGCATCGATGGAGACTGCACCTTGCCTTCTACTCACCTCCAAGGCAAGCGTCCGGGTGGATATAAGCTTTGAGCTGTTCGGCTTCGTTCCAAGGGCCTCAAACCCCAAAACACTGATATCTACTGATGTGACGTGATTGCAAATTCCCAGTCAATGGGCAAGACCCTCCAGCCCTCCAGAGACTCCTCAAGAGGCCGAGTAGAGCAACATGAACGTTAAACCGCAAACATCCATAAACCATATTTCGAACCAGCAACCTTGAAGAGCACGACCTTTGGATTTATGTCGATCGCCCCCTTGGTCTCAATACTCGCTCCTTACATGTAGGGGCCTTAACAATTAGAATATGGTTTTGAGGTCCATTGTAGTATAATTTCGATTAAGGAAGCCCAAAACAGTGTTGGTAATCATTTAGGCCCCTATGTTGCGCCATCTGTGGTTACACCGGTAAGATCCTATGCGAAAACTAGGCACCGCAATTTACCCTCAATTCCTTGACCCTCAACCTTTCGAACCCTCATAGATTAGTATAGAGGTTGCAAATATCCCGTTGTAACCTCTTGGTAACTGTACCATAATCATCTACCCCCAAACTATATTGTAACCATTGAGACCCTGACATTAGTTACTACAAACTCCAATAGTACCCTTTAGCGATCCTGGCGGGGTCCTAATCCTATTCTCAATATTCAAACCCTTGCATTCAAGATAAAACCTCGATCACACTGGCTTAGCTTAGTCATCCAGTATCCTAGGAGAACTAAGCCGTTGAACATTGGGATTGTATAAGGATTGTACTAGCCCAGCAAGGATAAAGGTTACCTACATACTCGACTACTAAGAAGCTATGACGCCGCCGGCCTCTGCAGTTGGACTTGCCAGATGCAAACCGTGGTGTCGGACCTCAAGGTGCTAGATTACAGAGGTCTTCATAACACGACTAGGGCTTGCTGGGGGGGGGGTATAATCGAATGAATGTAGAATTTTTTTTGGGGGGTACAATATAGGATAACTATACAAATCAGAATGGGCTTTCGGGGGAGTCTATTACAGGATAACTACACGCCAGCTACTTAAGGGAACCATCTAAGGACTAGTATTGGTAATGATTCAGGCTTCTCGTTTCAAGCTTTCGGCAATAAATGCCCCTCAAGTCCCTCATAGACTTTAGGGCTCGGAGTCCACGGCTGTCCTTGGCTGGGTTCAGCGTTGAGGATTGTGAAGACAAGCATTTTAGGGTCTGGAGCTTGAGCACTCCGGACGTTCAAATTCTTGATGGTTCTCTTGGGCTGGGGGGTTCTGGAAATTCGGCAGCCCATTGGAAGCTTCCCTGAAATTTCGAGTCCTGCACATAGCAGATTCCAGACAACCCTAAGCCCCAAACAACCATCCATGTTACAGCTTTCTCCACATGAATCATGTCTAGGTTCTCCAGTAGCCCCTTAACAATAAGGGTACCCTTTTTCGTACTATTGGGTGTTAGTAAGGAGACCCCAAACCAAAAAGGGCAAAAGGGTACTACTGGCGAACCTAGATGTTATATAGGCCCCTTAGCCAGCTACGAGACCATTAGCAGCTGTTCAGACCCGTATAGCCTTCACCGGCCAAGGACCCGGGCGTCGGTTGGAAACGAGTGGCATCTGGCATGACCTGGGCTTGGCTCACACTTCATCTGAGTTTTAGGGTTTAGGGTTTGGAGTTCAGGGCTTCGGAGGGGGCGCAACGATGACGTCATGCTGTGTTGCACGGTGTATCTCGGCTGTAGGCTTGCACGCGGTATTTTGTTGTGTGCCCGAAGACAAAAACAATAAATGCACATTCATACCCTATGCTCACTACTTGTTCTGCGTACGAACGACACATGTTTCAAATCTAATTTGTGTATTGTGGATGCTAGCGCTGCGCGATCACACACCAGCAGCTTTGGTCTAGGGTGCTAACCTACAAAACACTGATTGTCTGACTCATAGTAAACGAAACTTTCTTCTGCTCTCGTGTCTGATATCGCCCCGTGGTCGTTTACACAACTCATGGTGCTAGTGTCATAGCATCCTTATCATGATCATGAGGCTCCTGAATCCATGTCCCATCGAAGCCTAGCACAGGGATTTCTGGGGTTTTAAGGCTCACTCGGTAATTATGTTTGAGGGTAAACCCTAAAGCCTAAACCCTGATTCAAATATACCGTTTTGGAAGTTCAGGTTTAGGCTTTGGGGTTTTGGGCACATGGGCCGAGCAATAGAGCCTGAGAAACTTGTCTGCAGGGAATCTCCAAACTCGGAACCCTAAGTCCTATGATATCAAAATCAAACCCCAAACCCTGTTTCCTAAACCCTAAGCCCTAAACCACAAACCTAAAGTCTAAAACCCTAAACCCTAAGCCACAAACCCCAGACCCTAATTGAACCCCAAACCACAAACCCCATGCCCTGGCAGGAGCTCTGAAACCCTAAACACCGAGGGCGGCATTGTCCATGGCACTGATACACCTGCACCAAACTGACCGAAGAATCACGATCTCCCAAAGCTCCAAACCCTAAACCCATAAACCCCAAACCCCTAAACCCTCAGGATTCTTGGTCTCTGCTATTGAGTGTGAGGCCTGTTCCTACTTCTTGGCGTCGGGAGATTATGGTTGCAGTGCCTTTACAGAGAAAGCTCTGGTGCCTTCACCAAGGCGACTTGAGACAGTGAGAATGCTCAGGATTGTAGGGTTTAGGGTTTAGGGTACCACATGTACCACAGAAATCTAGAGTAAAAAGTTCCTTAGCAAGAACCCTGAAAAGGAATCCATCCGAAGTCCACACCACTCCGTCCGTGCCTATAAGCATGTTGGAAAACGAGTCGTGAATCGAGCCACCAGGACATTTCGTTCAGATAGACGGTCAGCCGAGAGTAGCAAAAAACCTTAACTGCATCGGCAGCCGGCATGTGTTGGAAACCACATGACAACTTCAGCCAGAAACGTATTCCAGTGCGGGTCCCATCAAGCCTATGCTTGCATTGTATGCTCGCAGAAGCACCGAACAGGATAACTGTACCGTACCTGTGTTTTAGCCAGCAACCAACACAGTCTCGCTTCAACCGCACGTCATGGCGGCGGTGCCTTTGGACATCAAGGACAATCCAAGCGATATTCAGCATAACCTTCCACCTTGAACCTCGAACTCCCGAAACAGCCCACCTTCGACCAAAGTTAAGGGCACCAGGCCAGCAGGTGGATAAGAAACCTGAGCCGCACTCTAAACCCTAAGCCCCTAACTTCTAAACTAAACCCCTAAACCCTAGGAAGCACCGGGCAGCGAAGTTCAGCTTTTCTTTGCGCTTACGTCGGGCCTGGGTTGGGGCTTTCTGGGGTTTACTGGCTTTTTTATTGGCTAGCTTTGTATTCTTTACATTTTATAAAATATCATTTTATATACACGACATTGTATAAATCCATATGTTTATACATTCTATATCATTCCCGTTAACATAATCTCTATTGTTGTGAATTTCAGGGTCAGGGCTTCGGCTTGGGCTTCAGAGAGCTTGGATTCAACTTGAGCATTAGCACTTGCCGTAAGTCCTTGCTTTCATAGCTCGCAATTGAGGGTTTGTAGGGTTTAGGGTTTCCACCTGTAATAGGCTCCGTTGTAATTTTTTTGGGGGTTACCTTTATAGGATCCTCCACAACAAATTGGTTGAACCAAAAAGGGACTTACAATGGCAACTGTAGGTAGGCAAATGACGGACGCTGCCTGACATACCCTTAGCGGTTACTAGGAGTTTTTGAGACACATGACGAAGGGGCGGGAGCCTACAGTTGCATGTGGCTCTTCCTCACACAAACAAACTTTCCCTAAGGGTCTGTGTGCCCAAAAAGTATATATTCCCTAGTTTTGTACTGTATCGCCAATGTATATATACACGTGTATATATATATATACATATATATATATATATATACATATGTGTATGTATATATATATATAGTCTGTTACAGCAAAACCTACCACCTAAATGTAACATCTGAAACCTAGAACCAAAATGTAAAATCTAACACCTAAAACCAAGATATACAACCTAAAAATCTGTAACCGAAAGCTAAAATCCAAAAGCAAAACCAAATGCAAAAATCTAAAAGCAAAACCAAAAGCTAATATCTAAAAGCAAAACCTAAAACCTGAACTCAAATGTAAAATCTAAAGCCTAAAACCAAAATTTAAAACCCAAAATCTACAACCAAGAGCTAAACTCTAAAGGCAAAACCTGTAAAACCTAAAACCAACATTCAACAGCTAGAGCCTAAACCCCAAAATGAAAAATCTAAATCCCTCGCCGTGCCACGGCATCCAGCTCGGAGGCCTTCCGGGAAACATTTAGGGTTTAGGGTTTAGTTTAGGGTTTAGGGTTTAATTTGCTATGGAAGCCGGACCCAGGCGCTCCCTACGTACTACAACTCTTTGATTAGGTCCCAACAGACCATCCCCTTTTTAGCGTTAGGGACCTAATTCCATGATGGTGGTGTATATGTGGAGCCTCTGAGGGAATAGTTGCCAATACCATGCGTTGAGGGTCTCCATATATGGTAATCGTAGAGTTGGACCCAAAACCCTAAATCCTAAACCCTGAACCCTATAAACCCTAAACCACCGGAAAATCATATTCTGTCTGTGGAGGCCGCTGTGTTACATGCACAGCTCGACTTGTTGGTGGTTCAGAGATTATGGGGTTCAGGGGTGTAGCGATTTAGGGTTTAGGGTTTCGGAACGATGGCTTTGAGGTGGGCTGTGTTCCGATTCTGGCCCCAAGAGTTAGAGACATCCTGTGCGGCGAAGCCGAGTTTCGGTTGGGGATAAGGGCTTAGGGCCTTGGGGTCCTGAACCCTAAACCTTAAACCCACAACCCAAAACTAAAGGGTCATGCTCTTCCCGTTTCTATGGCAACTACTTTTCTCTCCTTTCTCTATACAAATAAATAAATAGATAATTAAAAGATAAATATATGTATATTTGTATATATGTATATCAGATCCAACCATACCACTGAGTATCCTGAAAAGGGATGGGGTTACGACCCTCTAGGCAGGCAGGGCGGGGTTCAGAACTGGGACGATCGCTTCAGTATAGCTTAGGGTTTAGGGTGTAGGGTTCTTCAGGCCTTTGAGTTCGGTTTATGCCTTCAATATTCAAGGAGCTGTGGAGGTTCTGGGAACAGATCATCGTGTAGTTACCTTCCGCTTCTTGCTCTCTATCTCTATCCAGATATATATATATATAAGAAAATCTGAAGGAGGAACCCTAGAAAGGTAGAGTTTAGAGGGTTCGGGTGGCCCCGAATCATAGGATCACTCAGTCTCCACATCATGCAGGCTCTACGCATTCAAGGGCTTCAGGCCTAGTGATTGGGTCTGGGTACTTAGGGTCACGAGGGCTGAGGGCATACAACCTTTACCGTTTACGCCTTAGGGTACAGGGGCTTAGGGTTTAGGGGCTTCGGGTTTAGGGAACTTCTTGTATCCTTTTCTGCCACGTATAGCAAGGCTCTTGTGCCGAGCCAAAAGACGTCTCGGCAAGGTAAACTTCGACCTAGGACCTAGATCTCCAGAACGGCACAGGAACTAACGTAGTATGAACATGAGCATGTGGGGTTTAGGGTTGAAGAAAAAACGGCGTCATAGGGAGGTTTGGGTTGGGGTTTCTGAATAGCGGACCATGCTGTTGAAAGTTTTCGGGTCTCAAACAGCTTGAAAACACCAGCGGTCAAGCAAAAAGAACCAATTAGGCAGAGAGATGGTCGCAATACACGTAGCCAGACAGACAGGTAGCTACACAAAGCCAAGATACCTGCGATTCTCGCTTCGAGTCCGGGATTCCCTAAACCCTAGAACCGGTTTGGGGTTCGGGCCGCACGGCTTAGGGTTGACGGCTGGTTGATAGTGAGCAGTTGTCGCTGGGAATCAGGGTTAAGATTGGAAGGTCAGGCAGATAAGCAAATCTGCAGGAAGCAAGTGTATGAACAAAGCAGTAACACATTATGAACGACCCTAAACCCCCAAACCCTTAACCCTAAACCCATAGTTTTCAAGCAATATAAAGGCCGCGAGGTCGGCAGTCTCCCATGAAATGCCTAGAGCGAAGTGCATCCGCGAAGATGACTCCGAGATCACTGTGCTAACAAACGAGGTTAGGGTTTAGGGTTTAGCAACAAAGACAATCAGTAATACATAGCCTTGATAGTACATGTAACACAGGCCTCGGTCGAACACAAACGTGCAGTCGAACGTAGTGGATGCAAATAAACGCCACTGACAGCAAGACCATTCTTCCTTGGTGCAAACCAGTGAATCTTAAAGTTGCGAACTGCAACTCAAATCACAACTCGTGGGGCCGTGGTCAACAGGTCGCAGATTCTAAACATGGCAAGTCCAATGCCGATAGCAATACTTTAAGTGAGGAGCCGAAGAAGCACCCAAACATAAACATGTTGACTGGAAATCACTGGACACGAGATACCTTTGTATTTAGGTCTTCGTTCTGGATCCCTGCATTTACTCTCGCCGAGAACAGCGGTCGGTACAACACGGATTGATTCTGCCTTGTAAGCAGCCACTGCGGGTAATTTCACGGAGACCCCCACATGGTCTCTTTGTCCAGAAAGCCCTAGAATCAGAACTCAACTGCCAGTCTTTCCAAGGCCTAATAAAAGGGCCTTTATTTAGAATAGCTAGGGTTTTCGGGCAGACTGTACTATAACTATAAAAAGAGGACTTCCTAAATTAGTATTGGCCCTGCCGCCTTGCCTTTCCGATCCCCCAACCCTGAAGCGTCCAGGGAGTAGGTTTTAGGGTTTAGAGTTATCATTGAACTCCCCGAACCTTCGACTCCAACAGCAGCAAGCTCCGAAACCATCTATGATGATGCTTCTTAACATCTGCTGTGCTGCGAAGCGACATGCTGTGCTTGACAATCTTCCTGCTGCAGCCTATGACAGAAAGCTATGGAATTTTGAGCCTTTGAAGCATGTAACGAACCCCCTAGTGTAATGCAATACGTGTCCAACACCTACAGATTCAGCCTGACAACAACATGGCATCGCAGTTACCTTGAAGCCTGAAAGCCCTCAGCACCAAAACCTTACAGCATCGAAGCGTCCCGAGCTATAACCATCAACCAAACCTGCACACTCTTAGGTCCTTAAGCGCTAAGCCCGTTAAACACTTACGCCCTATAGACCCTAAACCCTAAACCCCTAGTCTCAAAGCCTCAGCCCCATAAAGCTGATCCTTGTCTTTTAAGCCCTCAACCCTCAGCGATAAAGAAGGTACACCATCCCCGGGACCCAACAACCGAAACCCTGAAGCACAAGAGTGGACCCCAACTCCCTAATGCAGTGGCCTCACTGATTAGAATAGGGTTTTCGGGGTATAATTATGATAAGGAAGCCCCGCAGGATAGTATAGGTAGTTATTTAGGGCCAATTTTTAACCTCAAGCCCTATAGTCCCCTATAAACTCCTAATAACCCCGGCGCAGCGTCCTAAACAAGGGATGGGGATCTGCCAGCTCGTTCATACGGGCCGGCCAAGCTCAGGGTGGAGAGCCGGAGTGCCACGGAAGGCTCCATCAAAACTTAGGGAAGTTAGGGGGAGTTTAGGGAAGTTTAGGATTTAGGGGGTTTAGGGAAGTTCAGGAGTTTGGGGCGTAGGGAAGTTCAGGAGTTTGAGGTCTAGGGAAGTTCAGGAGTTTGAGGTTTAGGGAAGTTCAGGAGTTTGGGGTTAGGGCTCAGTGATGAGGGCTTTATATTATGGTTTAGGGATTTAGGGGTGGAGGGTTGACGGGTTTAGGGGTTCCTACTATAGGTCGCATGAGGGTGAAGGGCTCTGTACAAATGCAAAACTTCAAAACCCTAAAACCCTCGACCGTGTAAGAGTTTGCGTTTATGGTGGGAGCCATAATGTAGCATAATATAACAATTATATGATATGATATAACCTAAACCCTAACCGCTAAACACTAAACCCCCTAACATGATAAAGAAGCCAGTGGCAGTCCGAAGCTCCCTTCCAGCTATCAACTGTCACCCACGAGTGACCAGGCCCACTGTGCAGGCAATGCAGTCAACATCCGCGCATCCACGCTTTATTCAAATTTAAGGTGTAACCCCCAGGGTCCACGTGCCCGTTTGTCTGTAGATGCATGTGTATACATATGTGCACATACATAGGTGCATCTATGTAGATACATGTATATAGAGATGTAGATATAATACAGTTAGGGATACAGATAGAAATGATGATGCAGATGTAGATATAGACAAACGCCACACACACACACATGGACCCTTCGGGGTGGTAAAGGTCAAGCCTATTCTGCGACTTCGAGGACCCGAGCCCAGTGGTACTTTGTAGTAAGGAAGGATTCAGATACGTTCAGGGTCAAGGGTCAGCATCTGAATCCGTAGTAAGGAAGGAAACTACAAAAGTGGATGGCCAACCGTCAGCCGCCTCGGGAGCTTGCTCACTGCTCACTGAAGGATTCGCAACGGCTGAGGCATTCAAAAAGTTTAAAGGCTTTAAGTTTAGGGCTTAGGGTTTGGATGGGTTTAGGGTTCAAGTTTAGGGTTTAGCCGGCTGAGGGTCCCTAGCCTAGCAGAAAGTTGCACGCCCTCGGCCCAGAACAGCTTACAACTGTGACACGCCGAGGAATCGGACCTGTGAATGCAGTTCATGATTTTGAGGACCGCTAGGCTAGGGGCGTTATCATCAGAACAGTGTGATTTTTGTCGGGGCTATAGTAGTACTCTACTGGTTATAGGGAGCCGCACGCTGAACCTGCAACTTCACAGAGGGATTGAGGGGCCGAGAGAGTTAACGCAGTCAGGTTTCCCACTCCCGACTTCATTCCGAATGATAACATGCCAAGCTCAGAAACCGTGCATCCTAAACCAAGCAATCACGCATGGCAAAGAACTCCAGCGCCTTCCTATTACCTACTGCGGATCGGAGTTGGAAGGCAAGCAGAGGAAAGGTCACTCCCAACAGGACATAGAAAATTGCATGTAGACCCCAACAACTGCACACCATCAAAACACTAAACCCTAAACCCCATAAACCAAAAACCCTAAACCCCATCAGCCAAAAACCTTAAACCCCATAAACCAAGCACTAAAATTATGTCAACTTCCCCATGGCCTTAACGACAGCTCTTGTCGGGCCAGGCTTTTTCGGGCCCTCGCAACCAGACCGATGAGGAACGATGCCGTCAGGCTGTTGGCCATGTAATGGAAGCCAGTATAAAGCGTGGCTTAGGGTTTAGGGTAGGGTTTAGGTTGCAGGTAAGTCAAAATGGGACATTATAAAATAAAGAGGCGCCATTACCAGTGCTAGCCATTCCAACCATTTCTTACCACACTATACTCCGCCTAGGGTTTCCTGTCAGCTTCGAAGGTTACCTGTTTCAGGACTTCAGAAAGCTACCACATCGCAGGCGAGTGGAAGAGATGGCAACATCGTTGCTTCAGAGTGTCGGCGTTGGTGCGTCTGCGATGGCCTTGCTTAGAGTCACTGCACAATTGCTCTTGTGTTGGTGGTCGGGTTCGTGGACTTTGTGTCGCAGTGGTTGTCTTTGTGGTCGCGCAGGTCCGCCCGACTGGAGCTCCGGCGGCAGTTGAGTACATGTAAACCCGTGGTTTCACTTGACCTGACAACTGCAGGAGCCCAATAAGACTGAGACGACTCCAGCACCGACTATAAACCCTAAACGTCCGAGAACGCTTCCTAAGCCGTAAACCTTCCAGTTGCTCGGCAGGGGTGGCGGGGTTCTCCATGCTACATTACATGCGGTGCGTGGGGGGGGTGGGTGGGAGTCCGAGACCCTCCCGAACGTACAAGGGAGACACAAAGATTAGAGAGAGAGAGCACAATACACCCGCAGACCTAAAAGCCCTCACAGAACCCTAACGGACCCTAAAACCCTAAACCACAATCAAACCTCCATCAACCGTAAACCCTCAAAGCTCTAAGCCCGAAACATGGCACGACCCCCTTGAAGGAACCCTAAGACGCACCGACAAAAAAGAAGCCCTTAAACAATCCTTACATAAACCCTGCGATGAAACCCAGAAATGCACCCCTAAAGGAACCCTTAGAGGAGCCGAGCCCTCGAAGCCTTCAAGGATCGGCCGTGGTGCTAACTTTAGGTGGAGGTGCTCTTGGCACTGGCTTCTGTGGCATCCGAAGCTTGCAAACACGAACGTTGGTGAACGTGTCATAATTAAGTATCATACACAACGAATTCGGGAACGTCAAAGACCGAAGGTCTCGCAAGCGGAAATAGTATGTTCCGTATTGCTGGGCCATGAAAGCACACCAAACCTGGAAACCCCTTCATACCCGCACCCCAAACTTCCCGCTCTGCCTCGACCGCACTGCACCTCAACTCTCGACCTATCCTCAAGAACCGATGCTGTCTGCACTTTGAGCTCAAACCCATCGCCTCTAGAATAGAACTCTTGGGCACACAATGCTACCAAACTTGATCCTTCATCACGAAACCCCGAACCCAAAAGGTAGCCTGCGGAGACCGGCCCTCGAAATACTCAAACCCAAACCCTAAACCCTAACCTCTGAACCCTGACTCTAAATCCTACATAAATAATCCTTAAGCCCTACACCACTAAACCCTACTCCAGCCTCTAACCTTTTTGGGAAAACCTCGCAAAGCCCAGCAGTCCAACACAGGCTCCAAGAAGAAACCCCAAGGACCTCCACGACGATGGCCGGGGGGTTTAGGGTGTTTGGTCTATGGGGGTTTAAGGTTTTTTGGCTTATGGGGTTTGGGGTTTTTGGGTTTTGGCTGTAGGCTTTAGGGTTTAGGGGATTCATTTTGGTTGATCGCCTGTCTTCCAAACTGCAGACCGTCAAGAATGCTATTGGGTCTATAGGGATTGGTTTTTGTAGTGTTTAGGATTCGGGTAGTTTAGGGCTTCAGGGTCTAGTGCGCAGGCCCCTTGTATGGGTTCAGGGTTCAGAGTTTATAGGTTTTCGGAGCAGTGGCAGCAGCAGCAGTAGCAGCCGTAGCAGTAGCAGTAGCAGTAGCACTGGGGGAGCAGCGATAGTGGTAGAAAGACGTTATAGTGGTGGTGGTCATTGTAGTAGAAGTAGTAGCAGCAGCAGCAGAACAGTTGCAGTAGCAGTAGAAGTAGCAGCAGCAGCAGCAGCAGCAGCAGCAGCAGCAGCAGTAGCAGTAGCAGTAGCAGTACCAGTAGCAGTGGCAGTAGCAGTAGCAGTAGCAGTAGCAGTAGCAGTGGTAGTAGTAGTA
>CAJNJA010012975.1:26942-38648 GCA_905231915.1 Symbiodinium necroappetens | reverse complement strand
ACCACAACCACGACCACGACGACCACGACGACCACGACGACCGCGACCACGACCACGACCACTACCACCACTACCACGACGACGACGACGACCACTACGACCACTGTTACTACTAGTTTTGCATTGGCGAGTTGGTGGCTATCCCAATGTTCGCCGACAGTCTCAGCTGCACCGCGAGGTCCGTGCTTTAGGGTCTTCAGGATCTTCGAGGGCGCCCCAAGACATATGTAAACATGTCCGGGGCATCTGACATGTTTACCTCCCTGTACGACATCGTAAGAAGTTCCTGGGCCAGAAGTTGGAACATGACTTTCAAGCGAATTACCTGATGCCTGGCTGCCTGCACACCAGACCACTCCTCCGACCGTTTCGGGATGCTGGACTGAAGCCCAGATCGGCTGAGCCTTAAGACCTTGAGCAACCAACAAGGCAGGCAGCCGAGGCACCCCGGTTGATTAAAGGCGAGGAGGAGCTCAAGCGCATGAATACACAAGGACAGCGACAAGCGCGTTTGAAGAGTTCGACAGCCGGGTAGAGCAAATTTTGTCGAGCCGTGGATATTCGCAGTGTGACGATTCTGCACGCTCTTAGGTCAAGATGGATATGAGATCAGACTGAGCGTATGTGCTTGAGCTGGGGTGCAGAACAGATGTCGCAAAGGCGCTCCTACGAGAAAAGCATCTGTCGGGTACGTTTGGGATGCAGTTCGGCAAGGAACTAAAACATCTTAAGTTTCGGTGGAAAGATTGCGCATCGTTCCAATCAGCAACGAAGACCGGAAGGTCGTACCGGGATGAAAAAATTATGGTGAACTTAGATCAAGCCGAGTCTAGTCCGATAGACAGAGCCTAGCACCGTGTTGGGACCGGTGTCAAAGCATGACCTCCAATTCATTATGCGATTTAGGCTCAACTGCAGCCTTTTCACCTCAAGTCCAAGAGGCACGACCCTCTCGACTGCGCATTCCCAGTTTGGAGCCTTGGACATGTTGTGGGAGGGGGGGCCGCCAAATGCGGACCCATGAGGTCCAGAAACATTAAGCTTTTTTACTCCGGTCGTTCTGCACGTATGGCATACAAGGTTAGGTTAAGGCTGTTTGGGTGCACATCGAGTACAGCCTTTTGGCGATTCGCGAACCAAGAGCTGAGGCACGGCTTGCACGATGTCGCTGAAGGACGCTTCCCCTCATCGTTTGAGAAGTGCGAAGACTCTAAGCCCCTGACCCCCTAAATACGAAGCCCAGGGCTGGTAGTCATAAGTCATAAGTTATGGAGGTCGCAGCATGCGGTAGGCCAACTGAGCACATCACGTCATGCCAACTTCAGGAAAATGAGGAGTAGTTTGCGCTAGCCCTGGTTGATTCTCTGCCATGATAGGCTCATCGAGTTCCAGCGGCTAGCCATGTATATCGAGATATGTGGGGAGGCCGGAAGCAAGTCTCTCTCTCCCACACATGCCGCGCACAGACTTTCTGCATCTCGACTCCCCCTACGATTCATCCCGACATTGGCAAGGTGCTTTGTGAAAGAGTTGGGAGAAGTGTTGTGCACAAGGTATAGTGACCAGCCTCCGCACAACTTTAGTTCGAACTCTGCAACCGACCCTACAAACCCTATCTCGTCGGTGCCTGAGAGTGCAAGCCTACAGCACCAACTCCAACCTTTGGCTGACCTCCAACCACTCTCTGGAAAGTGCTAAGCACCGTTATCTCTACCAGCTATGACGACGAGTATAATATTGCTATCAGCTACAATAGTTCTTCTTCTTGGTGTCGCTGTTGCCATTCTCATCATGTCTCCATGCTTCTTGCTGTCCGGCCAGGAGACGGTTCCCTTCGAGAAGCGCGCGGCAGAGGCCTCGAGGATTCTCAGCTCCTCGGCGGTAGCGTCGGGCTTTGATTTGTCCGGGAAGCCCAGAGCCTGCAATGCATCGGGCGAATTGAGGATGTCTCCCTTGAGTTAAGGAAAGGTTCCGTCACTAGCCCGGCGTTGAGAGATCTAGCAATGCACCGCAGGATTTTCTGCATCGGAGGGCACGGGGGGTCGAAGCTTGCGAGTGCCATGGCCGGGTCGGGTTTTGCGATTTGATCTGAGGGAGGTTTAGGCTGCCCGGCTTATTACCCACGTGGTTCTTAGCCACTTAGGGTTGAGATTCTTGGCTGTAACATCGCTGCAGCATGATTGTGAGGAGGAGTCTCCGAGAAGTGGCCTTGGTTCAATCAAGAATCCTGGGCAGCCTCTGTGTGGAATGTGAATTGAATAGACCGAGTAAGAAGTGTTTACACCAAGATGACCTTACGAAGCCCCTGAGCGTTGAGTACTGAGCCCCAGCCTTTGTAGATGCACTCCTAGAGGTGCTGCAGGCTTTTGTGCCTCAGTCGTTTCAACAATCTGAGGCTTCCGGACTGGGATTTCGCATTGAGTACCTGTGCGCACATGACATGCTACACACGAAGAGAATCATTCATCATCATTGGACTGCCTTGCAGGTGCCTGTTGCACCTCCTATCGGCATATGACCGGAGCAGTATCGACAATATCGGGTTAAGAGTCAGAAGATTTCATGGCTGTTTGTATAGGCTGACGTCGTGGGCTCAATGTCAGAGCTCGACACTCGGAAGCGCTGCTAGCCCACCCCAGGCAAGTATCCGGATCGCGTGCCCGTGATCTGCGAGAAGGACATTCATGCGGGAAGCAACCATGGGATAGATGTGCTTGTTTGGTTGGAGTTTCTTCCCTCACGTGCTCCACCCTTTTGTTTGGTCTGTCAGTCTGTGTGGTCGGCTTTTCTGAAGAAGCAGAACCTGCCACGGCCACCGCCGAGCCGAGACATTCTGAAAAGCATTGAAATGTTGTTTCCAGAAGGCACCACGCACCAACCTGCCCGAGATCGAGAAGTCGCTTGGTCTCAACCAGTCCGTGTGCACGGCCGTTTGTTGCGTCCCGTCCCTTCAACCGAGGAAGAAGTTCTTGGTGCCGGGTTCCATGCAGCCTGGCAGAACGGGAGAGACCAGAAGCCAACGTAGTCTTGGGATCGTCTTGCACCGCCATTCCTGTTATGCCGCGGATCCCAACAGTTAGTCTCCACTCCGACCTTATGTCCAAGCTCCGGCCCTTCTGGAGTCGGCCATGCAAAATCTGACAGAATAAACTTTCTGCAATCCTCACATCAAGAGCATCGGTATTGAAATCCTTGTAGTCTGGAGCCTCTACTGCAAGCCCACCCGTCCCAATCCCTGAAGCTCGAGACCCAACTTCCCCAGGCTCTGCGGAGAGTTTAAGTACATTGTGCACAAGCACATCCAACAAGCCGCGAATGGGACTGGCCTTGCCGCGGACCAGGTTCGTGTGACTCTTTTGGCTCCTTCGGGTCCTTGCTACTGGGGTCTGAATGTCGACTCAAGTAGTACGAGTAGCAGATATCCCGGACCCGTCATCATCATCATGATCATCGTCGCCGTCAGTGGTGCTCTGGTCGCACTGGCATCATGATTAGCATCGTCTGCGAAAAACCCAGCAACGTCTCGCTCCTCATTTTGTCGCTATCACGGACGTCAGCAGCACCATGGAAGCTATAGATCACCACGAGCGTTGCCCCGGGGCAGAGTCGGAGCGCATTTTCAACAGGCGTCTCGCGCGGGAAGACAGGTAACAGCAATTGCGAAAGGTGAATTGTGTTTTTGGCTCAAGGGCAGCCGCAGCAGCCTTCGAACTTCCCACGGCCTTTGGCATTAGCGCCACGCCGTGCAGCACCGTACGGAGCTCTCCTCCTATGTCATTGCCCGACACCGTCAGCACGGATATCTCGTTCTACGCACAAAGTCGGAGAAGGAAAAATGTTCACTTCCGTGTGCTGTCGTGGATACCTACCAGGTTCCTAAGCCAACTTTGTGGGAGGGGACCATGCAACTTTGGCGACCGCAGCATGCGTCCTTTTCGAAACCACCGGCCTGGACTTCAGTGAGGAGGACAGTGGCCTTCACCCGATTCGCTTCCCGGCCGCCGTGCAATCCAAACTTGGCGCGAGCCACAGCTTTGTCGAGTTGGAACTTCGAGATGAAGACTCCCTGCACCTGAAAGGCAACATTGAACGTTTAACGTCGCCCATTACAGGCAGCTTTCAAACGAGTATCTTGATTTTTATTTTGAGCCGGATCGTCAGAAAGCAGCCGCTGCCGTGAAGCGCCAGTCCGGGGGTAAACCGTCCAAAGCGGTTTGGGGCATGCAGGTCTTGTACAACCCGGACAATTGCTGCTTTGCAGCCGTTTGGCGCGCATGCTTTGGCTGAATATGCCTGTTTGGTCGCTTTGTGCAAGTGGGGACACGAAGGAGCATGTGCAGAGGTACGCAAAATCACATTAGTCACTAATTTCTATCATAACCATGGCCGCACGAGCAGTGTCGAAAGTTCAGATCAACATGGCGCAAGAAATACAGCGGATTTCCGTTCAAACTTGCTCAGAAGCAGTCAATCATGATGCTTGTTGGATCGAATTTCCCACATGCCGGGCGCAGCAAGTCATAATGACAATAATTCATCTTCAACTGATAAAATCAGTTCGACTATGCTTTGTGCATTTTTCCATTGGAGGAAAGAGAGGTGCAAGCAGGGACCAATCCGCACACATCATGCTGCCTTACACGTCTGAAAGACCATGTATCGCGATAGTTGCCTGCAAAAATCCATAGAAAGCCTTGACTGGCAAGTCCGATTGCATGTGCGGCATTGCATTCAGCGGCTAGTCTTAGGCTTCGTGCTTATGCAGGGATGTATCTTACGCACAGCATTGATGTGTGTTTTATACAACGCAGCTATTCTGCTTGTGGTATCGTAACATACTGTGCCCTCAACATGTGCCTCAAATTATCGTGACAGGTCATCTACCTCTTCACCACCAATGGGCGCAGTAACACCGCGGTGAAGAGGCTCAGTTGGCACAATGGCATCGCTTCGAATCCCATTCCGGTCAGACAAGAGCTTTAACCAGCCCTAGCCTTGACCGTATCCTTATAACCCCACACTACAAAAGCATTCTACGGAGCATGAATGTTCTGTTTTCGCCAGAAGAGTTTGAGGTTGTCGGCCCCAGGCCGCAATCTTGCAAACACAGGTCACAAGTATGTATGACGATGTTATATTTGGGATGTTCGTGTCGAATGGAGTCAGAGAATACTTCACTGTTTAGGGTTTTGGTGATGGGGTCTCGGCTTCGTCATTAGCTGCAGCTTTGATTCGGTTGTTCTTGCTAGTTGCTTGCTTGAGCTTGCGGACGTCCGCGAACAGGCAAACTCTGTAGTTACCCTGATGCTTGAGTTTCGAACCGGCAGCTGAGAATGCCAAGCTTCGTTTCAGCTTGGCCTCGCGCAAACATGTCATGCAGGAACTAAGTACCACAGTCTCTTTGCTGACGATGCTGACCCGAGGACGGGTGCACTGATGTCCGAGGCAGGCAGAATGGCGTGTAGTCGTCGATTTATTTTGGCTACACCCTAGCGCAGACCATTCTTCAACCCCACCTTGAAGCTCCATGTCTTGAACCTGCAAATTCCACTCGATGTAAAAAGCTTGCATGTCGTCGAAGTTGACACGGAGAATAAGCCTGGGAAGATCTATGACGGCTACAAGTCCGACGACGGTTTCTTGTACATCGCCTACAGTGCTGAGAACACGTTGGGATGAAGGAGGGCCCCCACGAGTTGGTCTTTGCCTGAGATTATAGAAATAGCAGTCGTGCTGTCAGTTCTACTGCAAGGATGCTGTGGCTCTGCACCTTGTAGCCATATTGTACCGGAAGCTACTGCCGGTGCTCAAGAATCCTGACCAATGCTCTGTCCAAGACAGGTCGAAGCGTATGTAGCTACAACGGGACCAACAGAAGCTCATGTGATGGTGCCGATTGCCCGACATGGCGCTACAAGTTGCGTGGTTCAACGATGATGCACATTCGTTCAGGGCCTGTAGGCTTAGGTGCCAGACTGCAACTGACAGGGGGCCTTCCGGACAGAAATTCGTGCTTGCTGTGGCCAATCGCCCAGCTGCCGTGTGGACAACATTTGCTTTGCTGGAGCAAGCGGGGATTCCACTTGGTATTACATGAATCTCAGGGAGGACTTACGTTTTCTGACCGACATACTCTTACTGAAGATTCCGCAACATGGTCAGGAGAGCGAGGGAGAGAAAGACGGAGAGAAGGAGAGAGCACAACAAAACCATTGCATGGCATCGAGGGGTTTCAGGTTCGTTTTTGATACACGAAGCTCCGAGGCACAGTGCGCCCAAGTGTCAGCCAAAGCACCGTCAAAACACAATGCGTCAGAGCTTCGAACGAAGCACAGCGACCACTCACTCCAAGTGCAGATCTAATCGAATAAGGACTTGTAGTTAACGGTTTTGCTGGTGAAGGTTGTTGACAGAAGTGTTGCTCTCTTTCGGCCCATAGGCGAATCGAAATTCATCGATTTGCACAGCAGGTATAGCTCGGTATAGTGTGAGAGACTGTGAATGCCATGTATGTTTGGGGGTGTTGGTGCTACTAGGTCCACGTCCTCTCCCTCAGGTTTACGATAACCTTGACTTACAGCATCAACCCCTTCCAGATTGCACTCAATCCTGTGTCGTGAAATACCTCCAAGCTTGTCGAGCACGTTTGGTAGGAATGTTGGCTGATGTTGATATTTTAGACTTGGTCATGAAGAGTAGAGAAACATAATTTGCGGGGGACGCCAGCTTGCTCTGCCATGCGTCAGTGCCAAGGGTCGATTTTCTGTGCGACTTTGCCGTGACACTGTGGGCAATGCTGCCAAGACACATGGAAACTGTAGCCAACGGTTGACCGTTTCTAGTCTACATTTCAGTTCAATGCTAAGGCGACTTACATGGCCGACTGCGTGCAAGTCTGTCTTTCGGTTAATCACAGCCTTCCTGCATATGCTCGACAAGGTCATGCTGGGTCTTAAGCCTTCGCTTTTACGAAACATTTCCCAAATGGGAGCAGGTATGCGAGAAGTCGTGCAGGAAGCAGAATGGAGTGGGATCGGAGGGGGCAGCGCAGAGTACAAGGATGCTCCTGCGCTTTGTGATGTAGCGACGGTCTGTCGCTTCTTCATAGTGTGCTTATGAGATGACACGTTTCATTGTTCTAGCGATGCCATGTGCCCAATCAACTAAGTAGCGGCAATGTCTCATCTGCTCCTTTAGACTGCCCACTCTTCCCATCAAGAGAGCTTCCAGCATGTGTACAGCCTGGGAAGCTCATTCTCCAAGGGTAGGATCGCCGCCTCCACTCCTTTTACTTTGTTTAAGGGTGTGACAGTACCTACAAGATACTTGCCAACATAAGAAGATCACGCTTCTGGCCCTTTTTTTCATAGATTCACGGAGAAGCTTGGAGCTAATCTCCGTTGTACAAAATTGGGTAGTCTTTGTTTGAAGTGAGATTGAAGAGCCTGGCCAGGCTCTTCGTCTTCGGGGGTTGAGACGCAAATCCGGAGCTTCCGTGTGTTACCAGTCTGAGTATGTTCTGAGAAAATCATCTTACTAAACTACCCTGTCTATCTGCAACCAGTATGGTGAGTCTTTTCATCAGAATTATGACCAGCGTTCTGGTTCTGAGCGAGCAGGATGGGATTCTGGTATCATTATGGCGACCGCTTCTAAAGAGGATGATGACGTCACTATGGTGGTTTTCACGACAGCAAAGATGGCAGTTGTTTGTCCATGACATTGCTCGCGATCGTCGTTGCCGCAAGTGCACTAGCCTCGCACTTGTTCTGCATGGTATCCTGAAATCTGGCTGCCAGGATGTGTACTGAGATACCGATGTGATATTTGATTATCCTTTTTGCTGTCTTTGATTGCGAGTTTTCAGGAACTGGCATTTTTCACTTTGTCGGTTGTCATGGGTTTCCTTCGGCTTTTCCACGAGAACTTCTGTTGTACGTGCTGGTCCTCCTGCTCCTCTCCGCTTTCTTGCTCTTCTCCCTCTACTACTCCTCATGCTGCTGCTGCCGCTGCGACCACGACCACCACCACCAGCACCACCCAGTCCTGCGTTGCCTTTGTCCGAATGCACAGACCGGAATGCAGCCGGAGGCGAGTGCAGCCTTCATATCTTGCTTTACTTATAGTGCTGTGCTGTCTCTTTTTTGTTTAGCTTTTCAATGTGCAGGCCGGCTTCCGAGGTACTGACATAGAAATGGAAGTCTCCTGCATCCAAGGGGTCCTCCACCATTTGCGACTCCGCCCTTGCATCTTCAATGGCTGTGCTTGAACAGACAGTTGCTGCCACATTCCACGGTGGAATCGTAGGCGCAGGCTGTGGCAAAGCTACTGAGTAGACTCAGATGCAAGTCTACCGGGCAGTCTACCAGATCGACGTGATGCCGGACAGTTGTTGACATGTCTACCTGTACAATCCTGTACACATACACACACAGACACACATAATTATGCATGCGTATATTTGTATACATAGTGCAATAGGCATCAAGGTATCCCGACAGATTTCAAGCTAGACCCATGCCTTAGCAGACATGCAGGCACAACACTGCCCCGGGGACTGGATAACAAGGGATCACGCCAGCTGCTCTGCAGCCAGAAAAAATCTTGTGACCCGGCGCCGCTGCAGAACAAGACACCAGTACCATGCAAAGGTGTATTGACAGCACCTCAGTGTATCCTTGCCGCAGCTGACGCTCTTCAAGCCCGGCCGTTGCTGTGTACAGCACTTCAGCGAGGCCGAGGGGAACGGTGTGCTTACACAGGGAGTTGGTGCCGGTCAAGAGCATATATGTCCTCGGCCTGATGACTTGAAACTCCAGCTAAATCAGATGTTTGCACAGCCCGGGTTTCTTTGACCAAGTGTTTGGATCCCTGGCCGCCTCGAGAATTGAGTGCCTCTCTTGTCATGTCGGGCTTGTGGAGTCCCAAAGCCTCAAAAGACAAGAAAAGCAACTGATGGACAAAGTTACAAGCGTGGGGGCGCGGAAGGGGAGCATGGACCCCACCCCGTTCCGAGTTCCTACGACCACGCGTAAAGGGTTTGACTTGAACGAAGTTGTGGTTGAGGCCGTGGAAGAATCGCGCAAGTATTGTAAATTGTAAACATGGCTTTTGGGGAAATCTGCATGGACATTCGTCAACAGAGGCGTGTGCAAGCTGTGCGCACCGAACCTCTATGTATGTGCAGTTGTTCGGGCATACTGCGGGTGCACATGTGTAATAGTTGTAGTGAAACGTTTTGTATTGTAGTGTAGTACAGTGTAGTTTGGGGTCTGGTGACACAGTGTATTGTATAGTTTGTATAGTGACTGTAGAGCAGTGTATAATTATGGTGTTATAGTGTATAATGAATATAATGCATAGGGCATTGCGTCGTGTAGTGTGTTGTGTGTAGTGTGTAGCGTGTAGTGTAATGTATGTATTCATGCATGCATGCACGCAATCATGCACGCAGGCATGCAGTCAGGCGGCAGGCAGGCATGCAGGGCAGGTATGTATGCATCATGCATGCACTCAGGCAAAAATGTACTTGTGTGCGTGTGTGTTGGCTGTATTGCTGATTCCCCTACACCTCGCCTGATGCGTCGAGCGCGAGTGCTAAAGAATGTGTGAAGGTTTATGTCTATGTAGTCTGTGCCAGTGTATAGGCACATGTCTACGTGCTTAGATGTACATCTGCTTGTATGTTCATGTGCTCACAAGTTTGTTTGTATGTATATGTATATGTCTGCGTAAAAGGATGTGCATGTTCGTGCATGCGTGTATATGTATAACTGCATATGTATAGGTGTAGGTGCATTATTTGTGTTTACCTACATGCCGGCATGCAGGCATGGGTGGATGTAAGTACGCATGTATGGAAGTATGCACATATGCATTCCTGTAAAATTCATATGCATGTCACAGTGCTTACGCACCCTTTGTTTTGATCTTTGTCACAATGGCGCTGCCTGCCTGCCTACTTACCTACCTATACCTAGCTAGCTATCTACGTATCTGCCTATCTACCGAGCAGATCAAGCTCTGAGTCGCGCAGGTCGACCGGCAAGATGGCAGCCACCAGCGGCGTCAAAGAGTAGCTTGGATGTTAGTTGCTTCGTTCTTCTGTAACGAAAGATCATCGCTCCGAGAGGTCCAGGTCTTTAGCCCGCCTGTTCGCGCAGTTGACACTCCTTCCTTCGTCCTGGCTGCGGTTCCTAAAGGCGGAGGCTTCAGAGGTGAGACCTCCCGACTCAGAGAGGCGACTGCATATTCCAAGAAGGGCGCCGTTCTGCACGGGAGCGTGACTCACGTCACGCCTGTCCTGACGAGACTTCTGTGCTTGAGAGATTCCACTTGGATGTATGGTCTGGGCATAGGATAGCATGGGGTTGCTGGGGTCTTGTGTTTGCACCTCCTGCCAGCGGGGCCATGAACGTTCGTGGGCAAGACGTTTCGGAGCTACCATGTCTCATAGGACATCGCTTCGGATGGAGTTCTGATTTGCAGAGCAGATTGGGTGGTGAATAGCCAGGGCCAGGGTTGCATGTAACCGGCGGCGGGCGAGAGCATGGCCGCTGAAGACACTAGCCTTACTAGCCCGCCAAGGAGCATTCCTTTCGAGAAGCGCGCGGCCGAAGCAACAAGGATACTGGCGAAGTATCCTGAGCGGATTCCAGTCATTTGTTCAGCGCTGAGTCACTTCATGGGCTGAGTCACTTCATGGGCAGACAACGACGACATGTCTTCTGTCATGAGTTTCTTTTCCATGCTGCAGCGAGGGAGGCGCACTTTCTTGTTGAGCTTTCGGATACGAACGTGCGATAAACCCACATGCGATGCGCCCTGAGCACCACACCATGGCATAAAACTTACTTCAGAAGCCCGAGGTGAGAAAGCACCGACATGCACTCTTCCGGAGATCCAGAAGAAGTCCCTCGGCTCGGGCTTCACGGGTGTGGTCTGCGATTTTCCTTTGACTTGCTGACAAATCCCTAACGTCGGCAGCAACAAATTGGGAGGAGCCGGTCAAGCGCGGTGTGCTGGTTTGATTTTGTCGACTTACCAAGTGCCAGCCCACACCTTAGCAAAATAGAGTCTATTTCCGACAAATTTGGCGAGCAAAACAGCAGTCGGTCCTTGCCACATAGAGACATCGAGTCAGATTCTAGTCCCGCCAAGCTTCTCCTCAATGCCGGCCTGCCTCTGCTTCAGCGAGGAAGTTTCTCGCCCCGTCGTCGATGCTGTGTTGGGAATTCAAGGGCATCGTCCTGAACAACATTCACCAGGCGCCATGGTCATAATCCACTGCGGTGGTACATGCTGACAGCAGCAGGAACAGCAGCTACTGTTGTTTCTTGTAGGAGGAGGAGTAATAGTAGGAGTAGGAGTAGGAGTAGGAGTAGGAGTAGTAGTAGCTGCAGCAGCGGTAGCAGTGGCAGTTGCATCGGGAGTAGGAGCAGCAGTGCATCATCGGTTCGTTCGTTCGTTTGTTCTTTACCTTAGTTCTTCAGCCAGTTTGTTGGTTAGTTAGTTTTTTGCGTTGTCCTTCTCAGGCTGTCAGTCATTCTGTTTGTCTCCATGTGTGTCCTTGGAGTTGTTTGCATTTGTGTGTAGTTGTTTGCGTGTTTTATATGCGTTGGGTTGGTTGGTCTGATTGTTTTCCAGGTGGTTCAGGGAGTTTAGGGATTGTGGTTGCGATGAAGTTGGTGGTGGTGGTGGTGGTGG
>CAJNJA010012975.1:0-26830 GCA_905231915.1 Symbiodinium necroappetens | reverse complement strand
TGCTGCTGGTGGTGGTGGTGGTGGTACAACTGGTAGTAGCAGTAGCAGTAGCTGTAAGCCCGAGTAGTGAGGAGGCACAAGAAGATCAGGATGACTGGTAGCATTTCAGAAGTAGTTCTTTCCAGTACAGAATCCTTATAGTAAGTTGAATTACTTGTTCATGTCCTGTAGCGTCGCTCCTTCTCGGTGTCAAGCCAAGTAACGCATTTCGGTGCCGTTGTGAAGCTACAGGTGTCATGTCTTCGTTCCAGTTGCAGGGTTGTCAGCAGGCTAGAGGTTGCTGTGAGGTATGGATGTCGGATATCATGTCGAACCGGGAACTTCCCAGCTCTCTCCGCCTGCTTGGTGCGTCAGCACAGAACTCGGCGAGAATTTAATGAGAATCATTCTGACATATGGTACCCGCGACGGGGCTTTATCTTCCACAACGGTGCAGGGACACCAAGTTCGAATCAACAGTCTACACCACCCAGTCGGAATTGCCAGCTTGAATCCCGTCCTTAATCGTTTGATTCGTCGCAATCCCTTGACTTGAAGGTTCAGCTAGCAGCGGGTGGAGCTATGTCATCAACGGAAGTCCCTTTGCAGCTGTTCGGGGCGAGGAGACGGGTCTGTTCGTTCAAACAGGTTTTGGCCGAAGGCAGCAGGTTGAGACTAAGAGCTACGATGCTGCCAACATGTGAGGAGAACTCCTGGATTGGATAGTTGGGACGAGGTGTTTTTGTGCATGTCTTCAGTTACATACAACACTAACGAAAAAATGAGGTGATCTATCTGCTGGCTGGCAACAAGGCAGGTGCTACTTTACACACACCCTGTGCGCCGGAAGTGTGATGTGCCAGCCCCAGCATTTGTTGTTGATTTCTTGAGTTTGTGTGCCCGCAGCAGGCCACAAAGACCGGCGCGCCACTGGCAGAAATCTACGAGAACCACAAATCCGATGACGGCTTCCTGTACATGACATACACAGCCGAGAACACCCTGGGTGCCTGAGGCTGTAGACACTTTCGATACTGCACCGGCACATCGCAGGCAATGGATACGTGCTGCACAGCCCCGAGCACCTTGGGTGGTCCGCTAACAGCTATAGAGCGTGTCAGCACGTTAAACTGCCGCTGGCATCACACAGTGCTCAAAGTCAGTGCTTACCATGCACAGGGCCGGTTCGGCAAAACAAGCGGGCCATATCAATGGCATGCGGCCGACGAGCGGGCCGGCAATCACACCGAAACCGAAACCTGCAATCTCGAAAATCAACCGCGGCCCCAACTGAGCAGTGCAACTGGCTCTATCTGCCAGCTTCTTCAGCTCGCGGTCCTGATCTTGCCCTCAATTCGGATGCTATGGGCCGGTTCCGGCATATTCCGGATGTACAGCTGCAGGTGCAGGCAGAGGCCTTTCGAGCTTCCTGGAATCTCGTGCATGAAGGCGCATACAGAAAAGTTGGCGACAGAAGCTTGGCCGTTCCTTGCACGGCTGAACCTGGGAGCTTCGGCTGTCTGGCAGAGGAATCGTGGCCCCGTTCCAGAAAACAGCAGTCTTCACCGTGGATTCTGTAAAGATGTACGGACAAGCAGTTTGGAACAACGACAACTGCAGTTTCTACATACTTTCCCAGATGTTCACGACGTTTGCGGGCTACACGAGAGAATGAGTTACCGCATTCCAAGTGGTATGGAATACTTGCCTGCACTTCCACGGAGATTCAGTCGCTTGATTCAACAACCTTCCTGTGTCCTCCCCAAGACCCCACGCCTCTCAAATCCGACAGTTTCTTTTGGGCAGGTTATGCGGTGTCAGCAGCCAGCGCCCCTGCAGCTGTGACTATTGCATTGGTGACGGCAGCCATGATGGTGGGAATTCTAACTGCCACCCTGGAGCAAGCATGATGTTTTTGGTGGTGCTTGATACCTCTATCGTGAGTTCATGATTACTGTCGAATTGTTTGTCGTCGCTTTTGCTGCTGCTTCCACCTTGATCCCACCGCTGTTGATGTCGATGTCAGGTTCATGTCAGTCAGTTCGGTTAGCTTTTATAGTTCGTGCTGTGACTTGCTACCGTTGGAGTCAGAGGAAGTAGAAGCTGATGCTGATGGCGATGGGTGATGGTGGTGATGGATGTGCTCAGTTGCCTTTCTCGCCAGTGATCCACTTTTCAATTTCCCGCACACTTTTCTGCAGGTTCTCATTCATTTTCTGACAGACGCGTTGCACCGTCGGTGCTACAACTTGCTGTTGATCCAACATGCAGTGTTCGGAACATACACAATCATCGGTGCACTAAAAATTCAGACAAAAATGAACATGTGCATGTGTGCACTTACTTGTGTGTATGTATGTATGTGTGACAAATGTTGTTGTAGGTCTTTCTTGATGACTAATACTTGTTCAGGCTCGGCCCTTTCGATTTCACCGACTTGGACATCTGCTGGATGCCTAGCTCTTCGTGCTTTTGGGGGGGGGGACGGGCGGAGAACTCCTTGCAGACTCGCTAAAGGTTGGGGTGCGGCGATGTGGCATGGAAACTCTCTCTGTAGCCTTGAAGCTACCTAACCCACCTAGCTCAAGCTGGATCGTGGTATCCCCTATGAGGCACGCTTTCGTTCTACGGGCACGTCCTCCCCAGCCGAAACAACCGGACCTGCTTGCACCCTTTTCGTGATCCTAAGCTTTTGAACTGTAAGTAGTTTGTGATGGTAGAACGAATTGCTTCCCTCGCATTGCCTGAGACAGGCCTGCGCTTGGTCGACCGCGCAGAAGACGGAGTTAACCAGGTGCGAGCAGCTTCAGGGTAATTGCTGTATTCGCCTGCGTTCGCGTTTGCTTCGGACTGAGGGGTCGTAAAGAGCCCCTGGCCTCTGACGTCTTAGCTCGAGTCCCCAGAATCGATTGGCCAGACAGAGTGGAATGTGCATATGAGGTGTAGCCTGGACAGATAGCCTTTGAGGGTCAAACAAATGTTCAGTCGGTGCTCCCATGCTCCCATCTGGTAGCATAAGATTTCAAGATTTTAAGCCGCTCAGAAGTCTCGTGACGGTCATGATGTGTGTTCCCCTTGTTTTTCTGTGTTCCGGCTCTGAAACTCAACTCAAAGCTCCAGGAGTGTCCCTCCTTTCACGGAGAACGTTGGGAAACTCGGAGGTTCCTTTTAAAGAGCTGGCATGTCAGCTGAAAGAAAGCCTCTACTCTACGAGGTCAAAGCCATGAGGTCTCCGCACCATGGTGCTCAGCCTGAACAATAAGGTAGGGGATTGAAGACTTCGTCGTCGTATCCCTTTGTGTAGGCTTTGTAGAATGATACTGCAAAATACCCCTGAACCCCTATTCATTCTATTCCCGGCATTAACAGCACTATACCACCTGCAGCAATCTTGGTCGGAAGGTGTTCCTGTCGAGGGCCAAGGTCTTGGTGGAGGATGAGGCCTTCGGGGTGTTGGGTTTGCTGTTAGAATACCATATAATGTTGTACTGTAAAATAGAGAGTATGATATAATTGCATACTATGGGCGCGAGTAGAAACTCCTGTTTGGGTCCAAGTGACACCTCGTTGCTTCCCAGTGGAGCCCTGTGCAGAGTTTGTTTGAGACAGGGTTCAAGGGGGTCCAGGGTCACGCAGGGTTTGTAGGGGTTTATAGGCCTGAGGGTCCAGGCTCCCTCAATTGATGTTTTGTTAGCTGGGAGGAGGGTGAAATAGAGATTAGTAAAGAACGACGAGAAGTGGACGCAATCAGGACTAAGAGCAAAAGACGAACAGGAAATAAGCCTGCAATCCTGCAACCCAGAAATCCTAAACCCGAAATTCCAGACTCCACGGGAGCCAGAAACAAAGTGGCAAACGACAACGACAGAAAGAAAGTCCGAGTCCAATCCAATAACCCGACTCACCTGGTTGAGAACACAAAGCCATGCATGTGGATTGATTCTGCTTCCTTGTCTCAGAAAGTGGCGCCCAAAGACCTCAAGGGTCTCCTGGCGCACCTCGAGCCCGGGTCCCAGGAGGTTTTTCGGGTTGTGGTCCGAGGCCTTTGAGCTCTGCGGGGATCGAGGCCTTGGGCTTGGGACGTAGGCGCAAAGGCTCGGAGCAGGCCTTCCGCAATGGACATTCCCACATAGATAGACGCTTTCCTTGCAGGGTTCTAGTATGTTCTAGTATCATACTGCATTCTGCTGCAATACATGCTGTACTATACTCATACTGACACTAGACTATGCTATACCTTACTATACCTACACTATACCCATACCAAACCATACTGCTGTACCATACTATACTATAATACCGGACCGTTCGATAGCGAGGAGGGGGCGCTCGTTGTTCTGGATTTGGACGGATTACAATTATAGAGGGGGAGTCGTAGTCTTGGAATTGGACGAAATATAAAGCGGGGGTCGTTGTGTGGGACTTGGACGAAATATAAAGGAGGGGTGGTTGCTTGTATGTTCCTAAAATTCACCACTACTAGTGTTACCATGATTCGACTAATGACTAATGCTTGCTTGTTCGTTTACGAGGCATGCTTCGGGTTTACAGTCCTGATCTTGTCCTCAATCAACAATCATGAGGTCCTCCCGCAGTTGTTCTTCCTTTGGTGTAGTAAGAACGCAGGAAACACCAATCACGGCTCACGTCCTGATGTTGACCTCAGCCATGGTTCGCAAAAGCGCAGCCTTTCTTCTACCAGGCCATCTTGCCTGTCACCACAACCAGGACCATGCTCTTCTTCCTCAAGTATGCCAAGAGCGAGGACCTTGCTCTCACGCACAAGGAGTTCAAGAAGCAGGCCGCGCTCAAGGGACGTGGCAGCCGGATGTCAAGGGCCAGGCTCATACTTTGGAAGCCTTCACGTTGCGCACGGCTTCCTACAGCCAAAGTCCTGGCGCCCAGAAGCTCACCTACAGTCCCAGAGCCAGAAACGTCAGAATTCCATATTTCTCCAGCCATGAACCGAACCTCTGCACACCTCAAAAGCCGCCCAAGCTGCGCATCGGAACTCAGGGGTTGACCCCCCCCAAGTCTGAACCCCGACACCCCTCAACTAAACGAGTGAACCCTGAACCGAATCTCTCCGAAACCCTGAAGCAGCCTGGACCCTACGAATCCGCAGACTTATCCTCTACACCCAGCAGTGTCCAGTTACTTGGACTGGGTCGGAGCCTTGGAAACAGGCAGTTGTTAGTGGTCACTTTCATGTGTAACTATGTAAATAAAGATAGATAGGTGCATTGCCAAGCTTCTGATTGTTATTGTTGCTGTACGGTTGTTATTATTGTTGTTGAAAACTGTATTGTGCTAGTTTCAGGATTTTACCACTACTATGTTGATGTTGTGTTTTTGTACAAGTATACTAGTATTTTACTAGAACAACATGTTGAAATATTAATATATCATAGTATATTTGTATGTCCGTTTTTGTATATCTACTTATGTATCTAGATAGTATCTTAGTTTTTTCTCTCCGGGGATTACTATATTTTGTTACAACATCGGCGTGTTATGTATGTGTATATATATATATATATGATGTGTGTATGTATGTACGTATGAATTTGACGTATGTATGTATGTATGCATGCATGCATTGTCCACACACGCCGATGGAAAGTGAGAGCATACACATGTGCACATACATACATGCATGCATACATACATACATACACACGCATATATATATATATATTTGTGTATGTATGTATGCATGTATGCATGTATGTATGTGTATGCATGTACGTATGCATGTATGTATGCATGTATGTATGTTTACACATATATACATACATACATACATACATACATACATACATACGTATATGTATACGAGCATATGCATATGTATACACGAAGATAACATATGCGAATACGTTCAGATACCCAATGTATGTACACACACACGTGTATATATATATATGTATATATATATGTATATATATATATATGTATATGTGTATATATATATATATCGTGTATGAAGAAAGAATGACACGACCTAACAGATGACATTATCTATTTCTTTATAAACATAAGCGTGTATATTTATGTAACTAAAATACGTAAACATGTAAGTAGCTATGTATGTATGTATGTAAGTAACTATGTATGCATGCATGCATGCATGTCCGTATGTATGTATGTATGTATGCATGCATGCATGTATGTCTGTATTTACATATACACATGTATACTGTATACACATATCAGTAAACGTTGATGTTTTCTCTCCCGAGACCCACTCCCATCGTAGGGGCGACCATGGTTTGTTCGAGTGGTCTCAAGGGCAAGGCCATCTATTTTGAGCGGTGTGTCTTTCGAATGGTCACAGTACATCACGAGCTCTTGGGCTGACAGGCAAAGGTTTTAAGATCCCCTCCGGCGGGGTCACAGGATTCTGGCAACAAAGACGAGATCTCAAGTCCCAAGCTGGCGACTTCGGGGGTCTCGGGATGTTTGGAGCAGGGCTCTTAGTGGAACTCTTGCTCTTAGTGGTGCTTGAAGGTGTGTTTGGTATCTCTGCGTCTTTCGTATTGCTAGCCTGCACAGGCGGAGAGCATGTACCGGCCCGGGAGAGAGCTGGTGGACCTGTCACGAAGCCGAGAGCCCGTTGGGGTCGGGGCAGTGCTTCAAGTCGAGGACTAGCCGCCGATCACAGTTCATGTTGGTCTCTCTTCCAAAGATCGAAACTTGAGCCGGACACGCAGTCGGAAATTCCAGTTCACCAACGTAGCATCATAGGATTTCGGGCTCGACCCTTCGGAGCTGGAGCTGGGGCATCAGGGAGTGCTGCGAAAGGCTACGCTCCCTACGAAAGCTTGCCACATGCCCGATATACCCCTACCCAGGGGATGCAGCCTAAGCTTTCGGGAGATCATTTCTCGGTTTCACGTCTATAGTTGAAGGCGAGGATGCGTCCTACTCCGGGTCTTTCGGGCGCAGATCGCGATACTTTGCACATTGGTCGTGAAAGACTGCTCTTCATCCGCCTTATCAGTCTCATTAGTGTTGCCCTAAAACTCGCATGTCTTCGACCACAGTTTCGGGTTTGCGCATGGTAGGCACGGACCATGGAGTTTGCAGTCGGCTTCCGGTTTTCTTGGATTTCCAGATCCAAGAAAGCATGTGTCGCTGATTCGCTAGGAGTTTCTTGGAACTGATGAGGTCACAGCCTGATGGACAGCACGGATGTGACGGCAGTCGCGCCCCCTGAAATTCCGCAGGCTGTTTCTCTGTTCTTGGGTACTCATGATCCGATGCATATGGGACACTCGTCCTCTCATACATGAGAACTAAACTAACAATGAGAAGAACTACAGTTACTAGATATTACTAGCAGCAATGAATGCTGTTGCCGTTGCGTTTAAACCCTGAGTCGTGAGAGTTACAATTTCTGCCTCTGCCGCCTCTGCCCTTCCCCCTTCCCTTCGAGCGTCCCGAGCTCATCGAGGTGCTGCAGGCAATGCGTGCTCCGCAGGGAAGTTCCCCTTCCGGTGCGGGACTCAGGGCTCGCGTCATCATGTCCGCGGTGTCCGGGCCTCTAGGGTTTGAACAACTCATCTTTCCGCGGTACGAAGATCAATTCCTCAGAAACTCTGAGAGCATCTTGGAGCTCTACCCTCAAATGCGGATAGCATGCAACATCCTAAAGGCCTCGAGGTATGAGGACCTGAAGGTCGGGCCGCCCACAAAACACAGCCGACCTCTCATGGCAGGCCTCGACATGTTTCGCGAGATCTTCTACCAGCAGGATCCCAAGCTTCCCGGGTGAAGCTGACATGACGTCGCCTAAGGACACAAGGCTTTGGGTGATTAAATCTGGCTTGTTACCAGATTTCTGGCATCATGTCGTTCGCAAGGCCTAAAGAGCTCTGTAGAGCTATCCCGGGAAACCTCACCAGCGCCAAGTTGTGAAGGTGGGCTGTTGCGATGCGCCCCAAGCTCAGTGCCTTGCGAGGGCCGCATGAATTTTGTCTGGTCGAGCTCAGAAGCTTCAATCTGCCAGAGATGCACTCCACATGACTGGCTAAGGTAAACAATTCAACCTCCTGGTGCTACCTCACCACACACAGGTGGAGAATTTGAAGACTTGCTGCCAGATGTCTTCATCAACTCACTATACTGGCCGTCCTTTCGGCCAAGAGCATCGCTCCGTGCGTGCCAGTCACTTCACATGCAGGGCCCATTGCAATCAGTTCCTTGCAAGTTACGACCCAGGAACAGGTCAACTCTTGGGAGAGGTCGTGTGTCTGTAGAGTCCGTGAAGGGGGTAGCACGCATACTCGCGCGCATCAACAGTGGGATGTTACCAGGGCCTTCAACAGAGATGCACCTCAATGAACACGCTGGTACTTTAGCAGTTGAGGCGGTAACCTTTCAACGGCTTTGACCGAGGAACTCGGCAAGTGGGTTTTCATCTTTCCTTCAAGAAAAGTAGACCTAGACCTCGGCAGCATCGAGTGTCCGATCCGACTTATACGGCGTTGACACATCAATTTAGTCAGGCTGCCCGGCGTTGTGGCACGTGGTTCCGTATGTCCGGAAAAGGTGGTTCAGGAATTACGTGGTTCTGGTTTGAGTCTATGGCACTACGGCCCAGGGAAGAGCTTTGAGGCTTGATCAAGAGACGATTGGCCGATTTCGTGTGATCTGTGGGTTTCCCTCTTCTGAAGCGCATTCGGTTAGTGTTGGATGTGAGTCTTTGAACCTCGCAGATGTTGCTCTTTCCTCTGATGGTCATTGTTTCTTCCTTCAGGCATGAGAATGCTGCTGACAAGAGTTTTGGGGTTGTGGATTCAGGTTCCGGGTCTAGGACGCTGGGGTTGGGTATACAGCAATTCAGGGACGGTGTTCTTTGCACAGCTACTTTTTGTGCAATGTGGAACTGCATGGACCACTCGCCTATCAAGCGTTTGCCAGAAGTGTCTGGACATGCACCCCCAGCACCCAGCGCATCCGCCAAGAACTCAAACCCGGAACCCTCAAGCCTGACCCTAAAGCATCACGTTGACCGTTGAGGACGTTGGCCCTTCGGCTTAGCCTTTCCATTTGGGATGTAACCGGAAACCTTGGACTGGGAATGGGAGGCTGGGTGCCTTAGGTCTCCCAGGTTCGGTGAATCTTTAATTTTGACATACGACCTGTGGCTCTTAATGAAAGCCCGCAACCCCAGCTGAACCCAAAATCGCAAATCCCAAACCCGCTTTAGAGGTTCCGTGGGAACCTCAGCATCGTAGCCATGGCGCCCGAGGCGGACGTCTTCTTCCCACTGTGCTCGGGCGACGTGTGAAAAGCGTTTTTTTGTGCGTAGGATTGGAAACTACTTGGTCGGACAACGGGTGTGCCTCAACTGGGGAATCTGTGATAGCCCCGACACATCCAGATGTGGGGGTCTCAGAAGAAAGGGACGCCATATTTAGAATTTAGGGGTCCTTTGATCAAGATCCGACTATTTGGGGTTCTAGATATGGGCCCATAATCCGAGCCGAGCCTGCCGGGTGCCACTGCGAGAATCGAAACCCGAAACCCTTCAAATCCCCACCCTGCTGTACTTGTACTAATAGATCCCAAACTCGAAAGCCTAAAGCCTAAATCATGTTAAATCATCTGTATCCGGAGATGAGGCAAGAGCCCCAGCCCTTCGTGGCACCACCCCGTTCTGGCTGGCTGGAGACGCTGTACAAGTGACTTGACCGTTTAGCGTCTGGGGGTGTAGGGTTGAGGGACGTGGAGGTTTGGGGATTAGTGGGTCTTAGAGTGTATGGCTTTGCATAGGGTTTCGGGCTGTTGGCTTAGGAGCTTAAGGGGTTGAATTCGTCGAAAGGGCTTTTGGGTCAGGGTACTGGTTCTGAAAGCATAGACAGCGTCGCCTTTGGCAGGGGGGAGCCTTGATCTGACTCAGCGAACTTTCAGTTTTATTTGGATGATGAGTCTCTTAGTTTTCGAGAGCCTAGCCTCCTTTTACCACAGCACGCCCACTTTGGCAGAGTTGTTGACAACCTAAGCAAGTTTTGTTTGTTCAGCTGTTCCATATCTTCCAGTTTTTGCAGGGGGTTCATGGATCTAAAACTGTTTTAAGGCACTCTGTAAGAGGAACTTGCCCGCAGTCCGGATGCCGCGAGTCGTGCAGACATGTCGCACAGCAACAGTTTCGACTGTTCGTTTGGGCATGTCCTGGCCTTACGATAGTCTGGTTTTTCCTCGAAAGCTTGTGTCCAGGATCCTTCCCATCGTCGAGTGGCTGCCGGCTTACAGCTGGCAAGAGCATGGGGTCAAGGAGAGACGCTGTAAGCTGGAGTTGAGAGGCATGGCTTTTACTGCTTCGCAGAACGTACCTTAAGGTGGGCGACTGTTGGCTCGAACAGCTTCAACACTCGGCAGAGAATCAGAAGACTCAGGGAAGACCGAATGTACATCTTCACATGTTAATATATGGCGACCGTGAACTTAAAGAAGCTTTCAGGATCTTCAGCCCTCTGTTCTCGACCCTCCGGTGCCGCGCTGCGATGCTGCGAGCGTGTGGGTTGCACCGGAGGCCCAGCCTAGGTGGCCTAGGTTACGGCTTCGGAGCCTGCACTCGCAGATTCGCCAAATATGCGCGGAAGGGCATTTGGGCCCGTGGTCCAGACTATGGACAGTACACCCTGGACGACCCGCGCATCTTCCGACATCAGATGCGGAGGCAGTACCCATACCACAAGCAGCGGCAGTGGAGTAAGCCCTACATGTGCCTGCAGCACTCCAAGGCTGCACCTGAAGGGATGGCAGTGCAGCTGGCGATCGTCTACAGGAGCTTCGACTTGGCCCCGGCCTTTTACGAATTGAGCCGAAATTTGAAACAACGGCTGCCAGGAGTGCAGATTCTAGCGGAGGCTGTGGACGACAGCGAAGAGAAATGGCTGAGAGTTGTTCGTCTCAACGACAGGCAGCTCTTGTGGAAGCCTTCGCTTCAAGACGAGACAAGTCTAGAAGGTGGGAAGCTCTCGGAACTCCGCAAAGAGCTTTCAAACCAAAGGCAAGGCACGGATGCTTACCTAGCGAAGCAGGAGGAGGTCCGTGCGGAGATTGACAGGCAAGTGGAGGATCTGCACAACATGCTCCAAAACAGCTTGGACTCCATCGTCTGCAAAGCTCTTGACCACTTCAACAACCGCTATGCTGCGCCTTGGATTAAAGAGCCGCCTACGTGGGCTCGGGAACGAAAGGACAAAAGCTCAGAATGACTCTGGAAGCAAATGGGCTAAACTCTCCTCCGACCTCCGTGTCTTGTGATTTTTCGGCTTCTGCTTCAGAGCATCACGAGGTTGGTCACAGAGTCATATGTCGAAGGGCAAGAAACACCCGGCCATGGCTTCAATTTTACGCCATGCCTCATTCATGCCCGTGATGCTCCTGACAAGTTTCACCACCGAAGCAGCTGCCAGGTCTTCCAACGCGGAAAATCTAGATTGAATGTTCGTTGTGATAGGCCATTCATGAACTTAGTATTCCGTCACACTGCAGATCTGCGCTTCTTGGAGGAGACCAAAGTAGTCTTGCTTGCAGCATTGATATTGATGGAGTGATTGCACAGTGTACATTGGTAGAACGGGCACTCTATGTGAACGTGCCCCGACAAGGACGAAAGGCATGATGCTTGAGATAAATAATTGCAGTCTGAGCATACATAGGTCGACCTACTGACACCTCGATGCAGGGACGGGAGTAGTGACCAGTGCAGTTGTACCGTACTTGCAGTCCTATTTCTGCAAGTACCGATGATCCTCCAAGTAGTCGGATCCGCACATGTGCACCTGCAAGTACCTTTTCCTCTCGGTCCTCGCGATGTGGCAGAGTTTTCTGCCTCATGGTTCATAAGTCATAAGGTTACAATGGTTTCGGGACTCTTTCGGTGAAACCCAATCACTCCACAGATGTCCAAAGTCCCACCAGCTGGAGGACCTCTCTGGCGGCATCACTCTCGGATGCATCCTTGTAGCGCAGTCCTTGGCACATGCGGACCTGTGCAAGGCATCAGTTTTGAGTTTGCCTGGTTGTTTTTATGTGTCGAGCCTTTTTGTTCTTTCTGCCTGCATTCGATTCGACGAGGTCTAAGGCTTTGCCTTATGGCGCCGAGGGACTCAGGGTCCGACTTCTGTGGCTTGAGTTGGACATGCGAGCTTAGTAATTAGAGGCTTCAGTATCGAACGGCCCACGCCACGATTCTGAACAGCAAAGGTCGTAAAGAAGCTTCATGGCCAGCCACATCATAGAGTTCGGGCGAGTTGGAACCAACTGCCTCCCGTGCCGAAAGATCAACCCCAGATCAAATTCCCAACATGAGCATGTTAGGATCTGAGAATGATAGAGTGAGGAGGGAATCTTCTCAAGGGCTAGAAAAATTGACAGGTTCAGCTCATCCACGGTCCCTACAGCTGCATCATGCCGCCCATCCTCTACTCCATCTTCGGGACCTGTGTCCACTCTTCCGTAGGCCTTCAACGGTCGATGACTGCGATGGCAACTGCTTATTTCCACCTGCGTAAAATAGTCTTGCTGACTTGTTATGCCACACACTGCTTTCCTCTCCGTGTATGTTTGTGTGTCTTTGCATGCAACTGTGATTGTCGGTGGTAGTCTGTGCATGTCCTTGTCCATTCCTGCCCTTGGTCCGAGTTCCGGCTACTTGGCGAAGCCTTTGGGTCACAGACTACAGGTCCTCTTCGTAGATGATAGCCGCCGATAGACCCAGTTGCAGCCCACCTAAACACATGGCAGGTGTTGTCCGGAAGGCAACAGGCTTCAACATGCAAATGGTCAGACGCATCTCGCTAGGGGGTACTTAGCCAAGATCTGACTCAAGCGGACAGAAGGTGTGACCCGCAGGCATGCTCCAGAAGCGTTCATGTGCTTCCTACGTATTCCCAACGCAGCAAGCAAGACCTTGCAAATTGCATGGGTCTAAAGCCACCAAGCCCTGATCGATAGTGTATTGCATGTTTGCACAACCCTGGAAGTGTGCTCGTCCGACTGCGGGTCGAAACAGGGACTGGCGGCTTGATTTCTCTGCTCACCGGGGAGCAGCCACTTGGCGGGACTGGTCGCGAATTGAGATGCTGTAGGGGTCTGCAGGGTAATAGAGAGAGAGAGAGAGAGAGAAAAAAAAAAAACACAAAAGCAAAAAAAAAGACTATTCTAATTATTAAGGCCCCTGCATGCCCCTGCACTAGATGGGCAGCCTTGATTAAAGCTTTGTGTGTTCAGATCGTGGATGATGGAAACCGAGAAGTAGCTGTGTATAGCACACTTACGCCTTCATCGGTGCGATCTGTCAGTATAACTGTAGCTGTTTGATGCATAACCCTAAACCCTAAAGTAGCTGCATTCTGTTGCTTCGGGGGACACTGTGCAACATCACTGGAGCTGTCCGTGCACCCACTGATACTTATCCTACTTTAAGTGGCCTACTATATCAGCAGTGCATGTTGTCGTCGTACAAGTAGTGGGGGAACAGCACCGCACACAAGGGTTGTATGCTCATGATATAGCGCGAGTTTGCAGACCAGCCGCAGTTCTCGCCTTAGCGTCGATGAGATGAGGCCGTAATGTAGGCTGTGGGGGTATGAGAGTTGCGACACAGCAGGCCTCATCTGTTAGCTGAGATCAACGACTATGAGGAAGTGGGGCTGAGGAGGAGGGACTGGCAGCAAACCTTCAGGCACAGATGGCAGGAGCGCGAAACGGGGAGCTCTGGCGACAAAAGAGGGAGGAAACCAAGTGCCGAACGATCCAAGTTGCGCGGGATGACAGTCCCAGATCCGAAGCCGAGCTTGACAAATGCACTGATGCAAGTCGCGGTGGAAGCAGATCGATCTGGAGGAACCAGACCAGCCAGAGTGAGCGTCCGCCAGCACCCAGCGGGGGGCGGCACCGCTCAAGCGCAGAAGGAAGTAGAAGAGACGGTGAATGGCAGGGGGATGGTGTCCTCGTCTTCGTTTTTTTACATCCGTGCGGCCCAAGCCCAACTGAGACTGAGAAGCCAACTGAATGCCTGCGTCGTGCAGGCCGGGGGAAAACCGAAGGTACTAGTTGCATGTTCCAAGTTTCTTGTTTTCATGGTCTAACTGCCCTCGGCTGTGCAAGTTGCTGTACAAGTTTCACTAGGTAGTCAACCTGAGCTGCAAGGGATCCAGTTGTGAGTCCTGTCGGGGAGGGGAGGGGGGTTGTTGGCCAAAAACTGGTGACCGGCTAATAGGAAGAGATACTGTGCCGTTCTTACGGGGGGGTTCCAGCCCTGGACTTCGAGGCGGGTTGGGAGTGATAGTGCGGCCTGCGACTCTTTCCCAGTGCGCGAAGCTGCGCGGTGGGGCAGCGACCGCTACTCCCTCTGGCTGTGTTGAAGAAGAGCTAACAAGAGAGCCAGTCCGCAGCCATTTAAGCTCGATCAAAATGTCGCCGAAAGCTGCCAGCACTTCGCAGCTTCGAAGAGGGGGACTGGGGAGCAAAGAGAAAAACTAGACGGTCAGAGCACCGTAGCCTGTTCGAGAATAGTGAGAGGGAGTTTGCTTAGACCAACAATCACACCAAGCCTGGAGCAAGAGTCGTGGACAGACGCAGAGTTGACGGTGGGAAGGTAAGGGAAGGGGGAGGCAAGGGGAGGGTAAAGATAAAGGGAGGGAGGGAGGGAGGGAGGGAGATAGTAGGAGGAGGACCACCTGTTGAAACCCCGCCCCTAGCGTTGGCTAACGGAAGTATGCCCATTTCGAAAATAGATACCTGATGCGAACCTAATGCAGGAAATTCATGTGATGAATTGGTTTTACCCAAGCAGCGTGGTATGACTGAGGGGTTGGACTGGACGCTTTTGGAATGGTTCTTGGACATGTTGGGCTTCAATGCTAGGTGTTCTTTCGCTGTTCGGGGTCTACGCTGGCATTACTTCGGAACGTTCCTTGGCTTTGTCTGAAGGCTTGCCCAGTATGGAAACCTGGAGGAGCGAACACATGCAGGCAGGAGGCTTTGGGCCAGGGGTTTGGGGTTTGGCAACAACTTTTGAATTCAAATATCTTAACAGTAGCTTGGTGTCCGAATTAATCTGGATTTAATTCTGCCGGGTCACCCTGCCATTGGACACTGCAGGCTGCGACGATCGGTTCCACAAATGTTTCGATGCCCAAGCTAAACATGAAATCCAGCCACCCAGTTCGGCTAAACCTTGCTGCGCTTGCCGCGGACACTCGTCTCTCCCCATTCCTACTTTCCGTTCGTTGCTGAAGGAATCTACATTTTGACTGCCCTTCTCTTTGACTTGGTGGTAGGCCCTCGAGCTAACACCAAAGTAGACGTTGGACGCTCCCGATCGCCAGGTGCCATTTTCACTCTACTCGTGGGGATCGCCTGACACTCAGGCAAACCTGGGTGCAGCGATTCCGGGCGTAATCTCTGGTTAGGAGTAGATATTCGGTTGTACTTTTGTAGGATCCATTTTGAGGTGTGTTTAACTTGCTTGCACACCGCCAGCACACCCTCAAGCAACAGCACATCCGTTTGCCGAGGTCATCACCTTGATGGGAATCTTCCGCTTGGCTTTCCTCGTGCGCTTCCTGTCCCGCCCAGCGCTCCTTGCCCGTGCTCGAAGTGCCGATGTAACAAGCTAGGTCATGGCTCATGGTTTGAATCTTGGAGCCCTGCAAGCCTCGGCTGGTGAGGCTTAGTGGCTTTATCACTGCGAGTGCCTTCCCCTCAGCAATTCAATCCGGAAAGTGTTTCCGTTCAACGCTGCCCTGCCTGTGATCAATCCGCTGAAGGCCATCCTCATCATGGCTTCGCAGATAAAGCCTATGCTGGGGCTTCCCAAGTCGGACACTGGTGGCATCTTTGCCAAGGGCTTAGTCCTATGCCTGTACCGGACGCACAGCAGGAGAAGGTTTCGGAGCAACTGCAATTGCAGCACGGGCGCCATTTACTGGTAGTGTTTGGTAGTGCTACGGAAAGACAGAAGTACAGCAGCGTCATTGAAAGCATTGCTAATGCTACCCATTGTTCCATGAGTCGATGAACCATAGCTAATAGCTATATCAATCTTGCTGCACGACCCGTGAAGGCCATTGCTTTGTCGCACCCACGGGACTTCCAAGACGTGCGCTTGCCCACAGTCGCGATGAGTCTTTGTGCCTCGGTGGGTCTGCTGGTGGTGTTGGCATAAATGATCGCTCCAACGAGTCCAAGGTCAGTCAGGTTCTTCAGCCATCAGGTGACACTCCACCGTTTGGTTCTGCAAGTATCCCTAGCCCGTTGCCTGAGAAGCTCTCATGAGCCTCCGTTGATGTGCCACCATTCCAGCTTGGACGACAACATGCTGGTGTATGTGCAAGGCGAGTGATGGAGAGATGTATTTTGACACACTCTCGCATTGCACCGGCTCGATCAGACATTCCGCATGAGACAGTGTGTCTTTTATTGCCTTGCAGGTTCTCGTGGTTTCGTGATCGACATTTGAACGAAAATCTTGGAGCGTTCTTGTCCAAGTAGCACGGTGATTTTCAAAAATGCATGCCTGCATCTCATATCAGCCTTGGCCCTGTTGAAAGCTATAGTGCGAAGCCAGAGGCTCCGGATAGAAGCCATCAAGAACCGTCTAGTACAGCCCCAAGCCGCAAAGTAGCAGCGCGGCCGAGAGTGCGATCCTGTCGCGCAAGTCTGGTGCCATGCCTGAGCCAAACTTTTAACATCTTTCAAACCTAAACCTTAACATCAAACTAATCCACAAGAATTAAAAGCACGAGGGTTCCAAGCAGAGGTGCTTTGACGTACTTGTCAGTGATCAAGAAGTTGAAATCTTTGCACTGGACTTTGCGACTCCTGGGCGACTTCAAGGACTGCACGGGAGGGCCTACAGTTTTCGGCATCCTTTCCACACCAAGCAGATCGGGAAGGCATGTTCCCCGATAGCTGTGGGGTTTTCGGTGTTGAGCATCGGCCATTCGGTCCTCCCGTCAATGCAAGTGCGAGCATCTCATTGCTGCTGCAACTACGAGGAGGAGTAGGACTGAGGAGGAGGAGGAGGAGCAGGAGCCACTTAGCAATAGCAGGGGCGAACGGCTTCGCTGCAGGAGCTCACGCTATTGGCGTTTTCTGCAATTTTTGCGACCAGGCCTGGCGACGACGGCTTCTGCTCCATCTGTGTTGACATTTTCAGGTTCAGATCTCGGTGATTCTAGGGTTATCTTACTCCGTCTTCCCATGGGCTGGGTGCATGCCTAAGAAATGGTCTGGCGCCGTTTTGCACCAGGTTTGCTGCAGACTTTGGCATCTCCGTGGTGGGGGATACTTGGACCTGTCGATGAACGCTTAATGCCTTTGCATAGCAGCTCGTAGGCCACTGCAGGTGCTTGTCACATTTGCAAGGGCGGAGAACATATGCAGCTTTTGTTGTGCTCTTCTCAAGTTTTTTTCGACGATTGCTTCTTTCATTCTGGCGCTATGGCCCGCCCTGGCCATGGCTGCCGAGCCCAGGATGTCCCAGCTGGGCTCCCAAGCAGCTCCTGGCCTCTCCAAACAGCGGATGACCTGGCACTAGCACAGGCTGTCGGGGAGGTTTCGAAGTTCACTTCCTGAAGTTTCTATAGATTCCCAGGGAGCCTTCGGTCTCGAAACGGCAAATGCTTGCGGAAGCATCATTATAGCCTTCTCCTTGTGCCGTGAGGGCTCTCGGGGGCTTTGGTATTTGCCACGGTTTCTGACCTAGTTCTCGCGTAAGGGAACCCAACCGATGAGCCCAGTGCGGAGATCCGAGGTGAACGGCCCGTCGTGCACATGTTAGGCTTCTATGTAGCAAGGACAGCAAGGACATGGAAATCTAACGCTCGACGGCCTCTGGAGCCTCGAGACTGAAGTGAGTGAAAACAGTTGGGTTGTGTAAGTTCATGTTGCAACTGCAAAAGCGACAGGGAACAAAGGACAGTGGAATGAGAATCGAACTGGCAACTGTCGCGGTACGATTGTTGTCGGTACAAGTGGTATTGGTATCATTGGTGCAGTTGGTATGGAAGCTGACTTGGGACGGAGGATTGTGAGTCACGCTCTGAGGGCATGCCCCGCCCAGCAAATGCCAGTCATGTCAGGCCGTCATGGTCCCTAGTTTCGTTAAGCACGAACCCTCAACTCGGAGCTGCGACGTGCAAACCGTAACTCACAGATCTCCAGGAGATGCTCCCGGGGGCGACCATGGTAGCACTGGTCACCTTCCTCTCCTCCTTTGCCGGCGCCAAGAAGCCTTCTGGCAGGATCCACATCGGATTGATTTCCCATGCGGCTGCTTCAGGGCCTGCATAAGTAAGGACTCTTTGAAAGGGAAGACTTACCAGACTCTCTTGCCAAGTTGGGGGTTTCCAGGTTCAGTGCCTAAGAAGCTGCAGGATCAAGAAGCGATCGTCACTCACAGGCCAAAACCAGACAGGTTGTGCTTTACGGTCCATCGGTCAAGTGAAGGAGCGAGGAGGAGCTGCCGGAGACGGGTCCTTCTCTCTCTCTCTCACTCTCACTCTCTCTTGCTCGCTTTTTCGAAAGATGGTAACTGTATATGCAAGTTATGTATTTATGTGTGTGTAGCTTGACAGAAATGATGTGAACAGAAGGCTGCCTTAGTTTTCAGCTCGGCTTGTCATGAGTAGCCAAACTGTGAGAGCAACTGGCTCCTGTTTTGCTGCTCAGCTGGCTAAGGTTTGCGATGCAAGCTGGCTATCAGGTGGCTAGACTTGACGACTGGCCTCCCCTTTCGGTAGAACCAAGCCTGCAAGCATAAGGGTGCACATGTGCTTTCCTTGTCTAAGTCAGGTCCCTGCAAAGATCCATGTGTATGTCTATATATTTAAAAGATATATATATATATATGTATAACTATGCGTGTGTATATATATACACTATGATTTAGTGAGTTCGGTAACCGAAGATGCGCTAAGCCATTGGCTCAAATACTTCGTTGTACAAATTCAGATCCATGAAGACAGGTATCGTATCTCCTTTATGCCCAGCAGTGCCACTGAAATTGACTCTGGCAAGAAGCGAGCTGGGAAGCCCCGGCAGACGTGCATACACCACAAAAACGTTGGTGTGAGAAGAGGCGCTTGGAAGAACATCGTATGAAGAAACCCCGGCAGAGGATAATCTCAGCTGTAATGCAAGTTTGCAAAGACAGTTCTAAAGCATCTGTAGAGGGCAAGCCTCCTTTTGCTTGACCAACGCCGTGTTTTGAACTTGACGTACAGTCCTTTCACGGTATGGCTTTGGAAAAATGTCTGTATACATGTAGGTGTGTGTGGGGGGGGTGTTTCTATCTAGGACAATCTAAGCGGCACCGACCGTTTGCCTGGATTTGATCTAAAGTTACAGTTTGTTCCCGAAGCCTTGCAAGCCAAGCCAAACTATGAGCCTTGAAGCATGTGGAGGAAATCAGAAGATCTCCCAGCAGTTTCCTTCCGGCTCCCCTCAACTAGGAGTAACTAGGCCTAAGTTCGCAGGTGGCCGGGAACCTGGGCTCGTATTCAGAATCTGATCATTCGAGCTTTTCCCGCGCAAAAAAAAGCGCAGGTGATCGCCATCAACGAGCTTTTGGCTTTGGGTTTCGCGAACCTGGGAGGCGCTCTCTACGGCGCGGTACCCACCCAGATTCTCGGAAACAGGACTCACAGGACTTACAAGATTTGTATTTTGGCGTTTGGTTATAGTGTTCTGGTTCTGCATGTTCTGGGGAGTTGAAGTTAGGCACTAAGAACAGAATGGGACATCCAAGCCCCCGCATACCTGAACAAATCAGAGCCCAGAATCTGGAATAGCCCTGAATCCCCGATCCTGCACACTAGCTTTGACCCGAAATCTGCATCGAGAGCAAACTGTTGCAGAGCCGCCGAGGGTCTTAAGACAGAAGCCTGCACGTAGCTGGGTCCCAAGACGGAAGTGCTCGGTTGATAGGCTTCAGGTTTTACAGCGAGAGACGTGTAGCGGAACGTTGTTCATAACTCTGCATTGAATCAGGTTTCGGGCTTTGAACACTGTGACCAAGTTCGGGGTTAGAGTTCCTTTCGGTTCAGATGACAGGTGAGACATGGAGCGTTGCAAATCCAAGCAGTTGAGCCGCCAGATACATAGTACAAAGCCAAGGGTTGATTGCACATCCCGACACGCAGTCGCCCTGACTCATGATAAGACTTTGCCACAAAAAGCTTCTTGTTCGCAATCAAGTCAATGAAGTCGCCCCATACGTCCTAACAGCCACCGTAGCTCCACGCCGCTCGCCAAAAACAGGGGGGGGAACCGATGAACCTTGTTCCGAGGATTGGCTTGAGCCGCCTCTTGACCGCATGCACAAAAAGCGCATCAGCCCCAGGATTTCAACGTTCCAGGATCGTTAGGACAGTTGGGAGTTTGGCTTTTCAAAAGGCTTCTAGCCAGAGCCAGAGAGCTGGCGCCTTGCAGATTGCACCCTCCCAGGTATGGGCATTGCTTACTCGACGGGCGTCATGAGCCAGCTTGGTGCCAATGTCTGGGTGGCAGCCCCCTGGCTCGACACAAGCCTAAAATGGCCTGCTGCACCCAAAAGACTGCAAGCGGATGTCGTGTGCGCTCTGGACCGACCAGAAACGCTTGAGCGTCAAGCAATCAAGTGTCCTGGCAGCCCAGGTAGTCGTGGCTTTGGTCCTCAAGCTCTTCAGTTCCTACTTGTGCCCCGGAATGTTCTGCCGAACTCGGCACTGACTTGAGCAGGTGTCATGAGCGCTTTCCAGATTCACCTGTCCACTGTGCCCTCTGAAGCTTTTAGTAACCCGTGGTACCAGACATGAACCATCACTGGCCCGAAGTAGGGAAGCGAGCAGCTGGCTGTTGCCCACAGCCACGGGCCATGAAGGTATTTCGTGCCGCGATGTGTCCTCAATGCGCCCCGAAAGCAGGAGAGGGGGCTCAGCTGCGTTCGAATTTTGTTTATGATGGGCACCGCGTGTCAGAGCCAAGACCCGAGGCCCCCTGACATCTGGCAGTCTTCAAGCAGGATGGACCGTGCTATTTCGACACACATCACTCCACCAAATATTTAGACCATGTTGCCACGCACACATGATCTTCGCAGGTAGTCGTCACATGAGCTCGCGTTGTGAGGGCAAGTTGAGCCACTCGCAGATCTAGTTTGTGCTGGCCGGTGGATTCGCCGTACTGCTGAAGATTATGTTCATACATTTGTCCTGCCGAAGCTTATTCATGGATGTATGACCGGCCGTGCAGGTGTCAGTCAAGCCGTTTAAGAAAGAAGCAGGCGAGAGCGGACGCCACACGGCCTCCACTCAGGTGATCATCCTTTTAGGAGCGCAACACTTGACCGAATTTCAGCGACATGGAAGCAGACAGCGTGCGCTTCGGAGACTTCCATTGCAGGCATTATAAGCCTTTGAGCACAGAAGTCCCGGGTCTCACTGTTTTGAGCCCTTCGAGAAACGTTCCGTGTCCCGCTGAGGCATATGAGCTGGTTGGTGTCTTTGCGCAGCACTCGCACGAGACAGCGCACCTATCTGGTAGATTTCTCTGTACCTCAGAAGAAGTGAAATCTCGATTCAACTGGCTAAAGCGCTATGTAGTAGCAGGCGTGTGTCTTGTCTTGTGCCAACTTGTCTTGGAATCTCGTCGGTTCGTGCTTTCCTGCCCAGCGGAACGGAACTCTACGACTTGCCGAGACACAGCATTTGGGTTGTCTTAAGCCTTGCCGGAGCACATCTGAAGGTTGAACAACACACGACTATTCTGGCCCGGTTTGCAGCCAGACCTACAACTCAAACAGCAAGCTGCAATGTTCAACAGCAGTTCAAACCAGTAATTTTTAGAATGCTTCTGTCTAGAGCGCAAGCCGTTTCAACCTCAGCCCCTCCACCACGGTGACAGACAGCGCCACTTGGGACTGTTGCTGTTACTGCTGCTTCTGATCATGCTACACTACTAATTACAACTCTTCCTGCTTCTACCAAAGCCGCTTCTTAATTATTATTGCTATTGCTATTATTCTTCTTCTTATCATTATTGCACTTACCATCATTACTACTATTGTAATTATTATTATCAGTGTTAAAAGCTACTCCTACTACGACGACGACGACGAGTACTACTACTACTGCGACTGCGACTACGCCTACGACTGCGACCACGACTACGACTCCTATTGCTACTCCGACAACGACTACTACTGCGCTGCTTTGCGACAATGTGCACGGATCCTGGCAACACATTGGTACTTAGCTGGGGCGTGCCACAGGGGTGAAGCCTTGAGGTTTCTTGCTTGTTCCTTTGCTCCCGAACATTGGCTCATGTAGATGATATATCGAACTGTGTGACATTGCAGTCGATAGCTGTCTGTAAACCACTAAGATTCGCATTGCTTTCAAAGCATTCGTTGTCGAAATCTAGAGCCGGTTATAGTTAAGCTGACCGACATGCAGAAGTCTAGCTCGCCTCGAGCGGAAACAGCCGCTTCTAACTTTGAGAATCCCGCGTGCTAGCGGAACGTGCCATGTCGCAGCTGCCGGAAGCCGTGGAGTCTGAAGTGGAGCTTGTGATTCGGCTGCTCCTGCAAGCTGGTTTTGTGTTTTCGGTGTTTCGGAGCAGCATCTTCACGCATTTCCCATCAGTTCAACGAGTCACTTGCGACGTCTCCTCACCATGGTCCTTTGGAGTGGCTATTGGCCACAATTATTGGCCTTCGAAGCGAGCGACGAAGGTGAAGGCCATCTATGGGGACGAAGCTGTCGATGTCAATCTGGATCGGGAAGCTGTGGTTCTTGTCGACCTCCAGCCACCCGTCATCGTTGGCTAAATTTGTGCCGGCATTCGAGCATATTTAGCCCGCACTGGAACCAGCTCGTCACATGTTGCATGTTGACTCTCAGCTTCAAGGTGACGTCCCAGATACGGCAGGCTGTACGAATATATGACGAATGTGTGTGTGTATATAATATATATATGTATATATGTATATGCGTTCATCTAGTTGAGTACCGCTCTACACATCAAGCTGCTGTGAGGACTTGTTAGGAAAGACTCCAATCTCCAATCCAGCAGAAGAGAATCCAGCAGCAACAGCGACAAACACAACCACACAACAACAAGCACAACAACAAACTGAATAGCAGCAACAGCAGCAGCAACGGCCGCCGCCGCCGCCGGCCGCCGGCCGCCGACCGCCGCCGCAACAACAGCAGCAACACCAGAAGCAACAACAGCAGCAACAACAACAACAACAGCAACAGCAGCAGCACCAGCAACAGCAACAGCAACGGCATGAGCCATGCCAATGCCAGCAGAAAGAAAATTGACGGCTAGTAACGATAGCATACCGAAAAAGCCCTGAGCAAGTCTCAGCTTTAATGACCACTCATTTGTATGCAGGTCTGTATGTCTGTATGTAGGTATGTTGTATGTATGCATGCATGTATGCATGCATGCTTGTATACGTGCATGTACGTATGCCTGCATGCATGCACACATGCATGCATGCATCCATGCGTGTATGTGTGCTTAGCTGTTTGTTGAGAATCCCTGACAGGGGAACCCCACAGCAATGTTGACCCAGGCCCCGGGTGGGCCAAGGGACAGCCCTTGTCTCGGCAACCGTGGCACTGCGCCTCCCCGATGGCTCTTCGTCCGGTTTGCAAAGACTTCAGAGGTGTTTGTTTTGTTTGTTTGCAGTTACAGGGGTCGGAAGACCACTTGGGTGGTTGTTGTGATGTCGCGGCTGACGACCTCGGAATGTTGCTGTAGGCACGGCTTCGTCACTTGTGTTGTCATCTGCATCCTGAGATGTTGGACCGTTTGCTACGATATGTTGTATGTGTGATAGTGAGGGGTCAAGGTGTTGCCAAACCGCGCAAGAATGCTTTTCCGGCGTTCTGCGCAGGCATGTGTGCGAAAGAAGATTGTCTTCCTATTTGGCCAGCACCACGAATCAGCAGTTCCTTAACTCTCGGCCCTCTAGTTTTGAAACCACAGAGGCGACTAGTCAGCTGAGGCTATCCCGGCCAGGCCATGCCTGAGGCGGGTCAGGGGTCGGTTGGCGGTTGGGGTACAGCCTTATGGTGTGTAATTACAGTTATCGCTACTGGCTTACACTGTTGTCGCAGTTCCTCATTTGAAGTCGCCGCTTGTTTTAAATGCTGTCGCTGCCCTTTGTGGAAGGACGGCTGGGCAAAGCCACAAGCATCAGCCAGCAAAGCCTATCATTGCTTATCTTGTGCATCGGCCCTAAGCACACCTTACTCAGAGGAGGGCGAATATAAACGTGTCTACATATATATATATAATATATATATATAGGTTCACAAAGCCCTGCAATGTTGTCTCACCCTCCTATCTTCGCCGTAGTGTAGCCACGCAGTCTTCGACTGCCTTATAAGAAGGTCCGCCCAAGCACACGATGAACATGTGTATGTATATATATATACATACATACATACATACATACATCCATATATATATATCCCTAGCCCCAACCCCTATGCACTCCAAATCCTAGACCCACAGGCCCCCAACCTAAAGACCCCCGCTATCCTGAGGTGTGCGTGGAGCGGTCCAGAGGCCTGACAGACTCAGGCCTGGCTAGCCTTTTGTCAGCTGCCAAGGCCTTCCTGCAAAGCAACGGCCCCTGAGCTTCATAGTAATGCTTGTACTGGCACTAGCACTATTAGAATTACTAATACACAAATTACTAATACAAAATACTGTAGTGCTACTGCATCACACTGTTTCCAATGCCAATGCTAATGTGAAGTTAGGAGCTGACGCTGCACCTTAGCTGGTTATTGAAACATTTCCACCTATTGAGGAGGGGTTGTGTGAGTGGCCGGTCGTAGTAGAAAAGTCGCGAGCGAGCCCATGGAAGTAGAGACTCCCCTACTGGCACTGCATACTAGGATCATCTAGGGTCCTTGTCATACGGATAAGTTGGATCCCAAATTATGACACTCTGGCCCTAAACACCTACACTAAACGGATGCCTTAGAGTATGGTAATCTCGAGCGAAGATTGCGGCTGCTAGTTGCTACTAGGTTATTGTTTCTCCTGTCTTGCATCCAGACGTCACGGTCAGTGTAGGCAAGTTTGGCTCCGTAACTTTTGAATCCCCAAACCTGTAGCTGCCAGCCCAACTCCCGGGATGCTGAAACCCTGAACTCGACCTCATTATAAACCCCCTACTTGACTTGAAACTTGCAGCGCCTCACATCAGGTTTGGCCGAGGAGGGCTGTCTTTGTCCACTTCTGGAGGAGGTCAGCGAGGCTCTGGACCAGGCCAACGACGAGAGTGAGTGCTTGATCTGCTTGCAGGCCGGGCGCTAGCACGGGCCTAATCCCCCAAACTTTGCAGACCGTGACCCTTCCCGGACTGTTCCACTGCGAGTGTCACGAAAATGCAATGCGCGAGTGTGAGAGCAACTCACCAGAACCCGAAGCCCCAAGCATCTCATCGATTTCGCTTCACGGTTGGGCCATTTCTTGTGTGGGCACAGAGGGTGGATCCGTGTTCCAGCGAGTTTTGGCCGGGGTTCCATGAGGAAGTAGCCAGACAGCTGTTCGTTTCTGCTGGTCTCAAGCGGCCGTTTGGACCAGAAGCATGTACCCCCCGCAATAGCTTCTGCGTACTCACCTTTGCTTCCCGAGCTCTCGAAACATGAAGCCCGAGCAGGTCTGCGGTAGCGTCACGGATGCCAGCGTCGTCCATGCTCCCTGTGATCATATCTTCCATGCCGCATGCCTTGGGCGTTCCTCGCCTCAATCAGTCCGATGCCGCTGCGCAGTTATTAGCCGGAGCAACTGAGACTGTATCACACCAGAGCTTTCTAGCGTAGACTGCAATGTTTTGGCAATTCATGCAGTCTTTGCTTGCACCCTGTATAAAACCCTATTCTAAGACACCATCTGCTCAGGATGGGCTGAGCTCAAGATTTCGGAAGCCCGCGAGGCAGCAGCAGACAAGACGCAGAGCCTTGGGCTGGGTTGTTTAGATGATCCTAGGTATCTCCTCGGGTCCGGATTTTTGTTGAGATTTGGGCTTTTTCGGATCTGATCTCAGTTTCAAAAGCACCAATCAGAACTTCCAGGCTTTCGGGCCAGGTCTCCAACGTTTCCAGGACTCTTAGTTTTCGGGTTTTGCGGTTTGGGTCGGAGCAGCCCTCTTTGAGGTTGATTTCGGAGGATGTTTACACGTTTCGGGCCGTATCGAGGTCGTTGGGTGGGAGCACATGATTTGAAGACCTTCCCCCATAAAGCCGCAAGTTTCCCAATGCCTTCTATCCTTTGCCGTTGGATCCCCAAGCCTCAGCCCCCTGGCTGAAGCTTTGGCTGGGTTGGAGCGAGTTTGTGGTCACTGTATGTTCGCTCCTCAGGAGCATCCGCTCCCAGCGAGACTCGTTGTCCCGGGAGCTCGCAGAGTTGTCCTGCACTACCACGGACCTGGCCGAGGAGGCTTCTGGGTGCTGGAGACCTCCGGGGTTTTAGCCCAGCGGGAGCCTGGTCAAATCTCTTTTCGACAGGCTTCAAACCCCTACAGCTTACTACTGAACCCTAAGCTTCTGCAATCCGAATGGAAGCTGCCAACAGCTTTGGCCCTTTCCAGGTTGTGCGACTTGAAGAACTGGTTGCCAAGCTTTCTGCCAGAAAAGAAGCCCTGCGCAAGGCCAGGGGAGTGTGTCAATATGTACATACAGTCATGCATGCGTGCATATACTATACTATACAAAGGAAGGTTATACTAAGCCTTATATATATATATATATGTATGTACATGTTATATTCATGTCCACACACATATATAAGCATATATATATATATATGATGCAGG
>CAJNJA010012974.1:0-12867 GCA_905231915.1 Symbiodinium necroappetens | reverse complement strand
AACTTCTCGTGGATAGTTGACAAATCAGCTGATTTTGCACAGGCTCTGGCAGGGGCCCAATCCTTCTGCGACTCCCTGTGTATGCCGATTGACTGGTCAAAGTCCTATTGCTGGGCAGTCAAGTCCTCCACGAGAAAATGGATGAAGCAGCAGACGCCCCAGCTACTGCCTGAGGGATGCCAGCTCAAGCTGGTGCAATCGGCCAAGGACCTGGGTGTTGTTTTTAGGCTTGGGCCCCAGTCCTGTCTGCAGGCTTCCACAAAAAGGTTGAGCCAAGGGCTTCAGAGGTTGAAACGGTTGGCGACGATGTGTCGTCCCCTTTCGGTGAAAGCACACCTGCTCTTAAGCTCTGTCTGGCCCACTACCTTCTACGGCATGGAGGGCCAATGCCTTGCCACCAACAAGCTGGATGCTCTCCGAACGGCGGCCACTCGTGCCATGATCGGAAATCAGCACAGTGCCTCACCTTGGCTGGCGCTCACTTGCCTTACGCCGCGCGTCTTGGATCCAGAGCCTTATGGGGTCAGTCTGGCCCTGTGTACTCTTGCCAGAATGCTCAAGGTTGAACCTGAACTTGGCCACTGGTGGCTTGGCAGGGCAGCTTCGCCATTTGATAGGACCATGAAGATCAAAGGACCGGCGAGTGCATTGTCCAAAGCTCTTGCACGAAACGACCTGATCCTCCTGATGGATGGGACAGTCAAAGGGCCCGGACATTGGCACTGCAACCTGCACACGTCACCCCCCTCAGGGATACGAGGTGCAGTTGAAGGGGCCTGGCGATATGAGCTGCCAGTCAAGCTGAAGCATCGAAACGGTCTTCACCAGTTGATGCCGCCTGCAGCGGATGTCACTTCCAAGGCTTTGAGTCACTTTCCGCCCGGCGAGCAAATGCATTTAGCGAGAACAATCGCTGGAGGCTACATGTCTGCAGCTGCCCGGGCCACATGGGACTCTTTGCAAGAAGCCGCCTGCGAATTTTGTGGGGCAAAAGACACTAAGTACCATCGGTTGTTAGAGTGCCCGTCTTTGACACAGGTCCGCCAACCTTTCAAACCGCTGCTGGAGTGGATGGAGTCAGAAATGCCTTCATGGATCCACAGCCCTTTTGCTTGTGAGCATGACAGTGAAGCCTTTCTTCGTCTGTTTTGGAGGTCTCGACGGTTGAGCTCGCCTCCGTCCATTGCTAGCTTAATTGATAGGTTTGGCCTCCATAAGCTCCATTTTTTCACAGATGGTTCGTGTGCCCACAGCAATTGCCCGGCCGCAAGACATGCTGCGTGGGCAGTAGTGCTTGATGTCCAACCGGATACTGATCTAGGCAGGCATGGCTCTGTGCCGAGCCCTCAAGAACTGCAGGCTCGTTTCCACACAGTAGCCAGAGGAGTGTTGCCGGGAGTCCAGACTATTTGTCGTGCTGAATTCAGTGCTCTGCTACAGGTGTGTCAGCTCGCAAGCCGCCATGCTTCTTTGCCGGTAGCCGTTTGGACTGACAGCCAGACCGCTCTTGGCCAAGCCCGGGATTACCTGGACGACCGCTGTGGGGTGAAAGCGAGCAATGTCAAGGACCTGTGCTGTGAACTCCCTGTTGAGCTTCCCTTGCAAAATCTTGCGCTGCACAAGGTGAAGGCGCATGTTGAAGCTGCGGAGGTTTCAGACGACAAATGGAACCAGACGCTAGGCAACGTTGCAGCCGACGCTGCGGCGCGAGCGGCCCTGGCAGATGATCTACCCCTGGCAGCCGAGTGCAGCGACGCCGTACGGAATTGGCGTCAAGATCAACAAGAACGTCTGCGCTTGTACTTCACTTACCTGATCGCGCTCATGAAGGAGGTGGTGCCTTTAAGAAACAGAACGCGACAGACTGGCTCTTGCCAGCAACCGGATTTGGACGATGACGAGCGGCTACGATTGTGGCGTTCTTTGAGGCCCTGTAACGCTCAGTCGTTGGAGCCCATGGCTTTTCCGACTGCAGTGGTGCAAGGTGCCTCCTGGCCTACATGGTTTCTGCAAGCAGTCTGGACTTGGTGTTTTCACTTGCAGTGGGGCTCTCAAGAGGAGCTCAGCCTGCGAATGCGAGGAGTCACTTTTCAGGAAATGTTGGTGAACTTTGTCATTTGCTCAGGCCGTTGCCCACCAGTGCAGGCAGAGGGTCAGTGGTATGATCCGCTGGACAGCTCCGGGATCCTTTGCCCAGTGTATCTGAGAGAGGCCATCAATTGTTTGGTGCAAGCAGTCAGATTTCTGGAGAGGCGAAGTCGCTGTCAACTGTGGCATGCCAAGGCGCATCATCGTGTATGGACCCTGGAATTTCTTGGGGACCAAACAGGCAGGAAGGGATTGGACCGTCGACCAAGGTGGCAACGGGATGATGAGACTTTTCATCTAAACTGTGCGATGTGGTCTTCAGGGCCGGAGGTCTTGCGCGAATCAGCGTGGAAACAGAACAAGCTTGAGCCGTAGGACTGAGGTCGCAAACGCGACTGCCCAGCCCAAAAGAGGCGAGGACTTGAGCAAGCTGGACAAGAGGAGAGGTGGAGTCGCTTCAGCAGGCCCACTCTTTCCTCCCTCAAACCCGGGAAAGGTTTACGGGGCACCCCTAAAACCTAAACCCTAAGCCTTAAACCTTGAAACCAGGAGCATCTTCAAGGGGTTCTGTGAGTAGGCCAAGAGACCTTGTGAGGAATGGGAGAAAAGTTGGTACTAGCAGTGCAGATGGCTGCTGCAAAGTTCTGATGATGCATTGTATGCCAGGAAGACATCCTAAACCTCAAACCTAGACCCCTAAACGCTAAACCCTGGACCCTATACGGCCTGCCCCGCCTCTAGACAAGGCTACTGGCTGAACGTGCTGAGAGTCTTGGCATGGTTCAGGTCAGCACCGCATGACCACCGATTCGTTCAAGCAGTAAGTTCTGGAGGTGCCTGAAGAAGTAGAAGAGGAGTGCTTGGATACGTGTTCAAGTTTGGAGAGGGTAGACTGGTGTTTCTTATTCCGACCTTCACCATATGAATCTCTGAGGATCTGCCCCTGAACCCTAAAACCTAAACCCTGAACACCTAAACCCTAAACCTGCAACACCCAAGGATATCTGGCGGAGAGAGACGTGGACTTCGCCTACTGGCCATTAAACGGCAAGAAGTACTCCGACTCTCAGCGGCACTGCGTCATGTGCTTCGGGGTTTAGTGTCTAGGGTCTAGGGTTTAGCGTTTAGGGTATACGGTCTAGGGTGCAGGGTTTAAAGGGTTTAGGGTGTCGGGTGTAGGGTTGATACTTACGGATTCAGGGTCGAAAGGGGACACAGGATTATTTCAGGGGTCACAAAGGGCTTGCTATGCCGGGTACTTGTCTAGCACGCAGGGTCTAGGGCTTAGGAAGAGCAGGAGGGCGGCAGCCAGGAAGAATTTCATGTGTGCAAGAAAACGTGCACCTGAGCAAAGCCCTTAAGCCATAAAGTCCCCTAAACCCTAAACCTTAAAGTCCTAAAGCCCTAAAGCTCTAAACCCTCAGCCCCCTGAAGCCCTGACCACCAACCTTAAGCCCTGAACCCTGAACCGTAAACTAAACTCCTAAATCCCTCAAGCCCTAAACCCTAAACTGGGGTTCTTTTTTGGCAATGTAGGTTAAGTTACTACAAGAACCCAGTAAAAGGACCCGAAACCCTGAACCTGAACCGCAAACCCCAATCCCTACACCCGAAACCCTAATCCCAAAACCCTAAACCCTGATCCCAAACCCTGGACCCTAAACCCTAATCCCAAACCCTATAATCCCAAACCCCTTCTCCTAAACCCTCAAAGGAAGGATACTTCTCCAGCTCCGGGGGCTTCGTCTACTGGGACCAGCCGTGGCCTGGCGTAGAATCGGTAGCAGTCGCTTGCACCCTAAACCCTGAACCCCAAACCCTAAACCCCGAAACCCTAAGCCCTGAAGCGGGTTTAGGGCTCCCCGGGATGTTTTTCGGTTTGGGTCTTAGGGGTTTAGAGGTTTTAGGGTTTCAGCGATTTGGGGTTTCGGGGTTCTAATTCGGGTTGAGGGGTTTAGCGTCCTAGGATTTTGAGGGTTCCGTGATATGAATGAGAGCCAACCTGTGCATGACATCAGGCGATCGGGGCAAGAGAGTCAGATCAGGGCAACTCTAGGAAAGCGGCTTGGGATTTCGGGTGTAGGATTTAGGGTTTCGACTCTGCTAAACCACACAGCCTGTGAAGCCGCAGAGAATTTTTCGAGGAGCCTGCTTCGGAGCGGGTTTAGGGTTGAGGGTTTAGGGTTTAGGGTTGAGGGTTTAGGGTTTAGGGTTGAGGGTTTAGGGTTTAGGGTTTAGGGTATCTTTGAAGACATTTTTGGCTCAACTCTTTTGTTACGCTTCCTTGAAGAACAGCGGAAGCAGTCATGGCAGCCATGGATGCGATCTACCAGAGCACTTCGTGTCAGGAGCTGACAGAGGCGATCAGCAAGGATCTCGCAGGGCACACGACTCAAGGTGCTCATGGCTTGAACTATTCTCTATTTTCATACCAAAACATCCTATATCCTACTATAGTATATCTATAATCTACTACAATATGCTGTAGCATAGCCCTAAACCCTAAACCCTAGACCCTAAACCGTTAAGGTGCCCATGGCTTGAACTACCATCACAAGAGCCCGGGCGATGAAGGCACCACCTTCTTCATGCCCAGTAAGTCGCTGTTGGGCGAAGGCGCTCTCCGTGGAGCGGTGCAGCAAATCAAGGCACTGGGGAGTTTAGGGTTTGGGGTTTGGGGTTTAGGGTTCAGGGTTTAGGGTTTAGGTTTGGGGGTTTAGGTTGGGGGTTTAGGTTTAGGGCTTTAGGGTTTGCGGGATTTGATCCCTACGAGCCCAGGCACTGGGACACAAGAAGGCGTTGATCGTCACAGATGCAGTGCTTGTGAAGGTCGGCGCGGTGAAGGCAGCCACGGATGTGCTCACCGAGGCAGGCATCACCTTCGCGATCTACGACGGCTGCCAGCCGAACCCGACGGTGAGCCAGGTGGAGTTGGCTCTCTCAAAAAAGGGACCTTATTAAGACGGTCTATATCCCCAAGGGTCCCGGCAATCCGAACTCCCAAGGTGGAAGCCGGCTTGAAGATGATCAAGCAAGAGGGCTGCGACTTCGTCCTCTCCTTCGGAGGCGGTTCACCGCACGACTGTGCCAAGGCCATCGCCATCACCTGCACGAACGGTGGTGACATTCGTGCCATGGAGGGTGTCGACAAGAGCACACAGCCTATGTTGACCCTGGTCGCAGTCAACACCACCGCTGGCACAGGAGCCGAAATGACACGCTTTTGCATCATCACCGACGAGGACTCCCTGGTTCTTAGTAGGGAATGGGGGAATGGATCCCTATGATAGCCCCTTAAGAGGTCCCCCAAAAGTAGTCCCAAGAACTCATTCCTCCATTCCCTACGAAGAACCAGTCAGAGGAGCGCCATGTGAAAATGGCGATTGTCGACTGGCGCGTTACGCCCACGTTGGCCGTGAACGACCCAAAGACCATGATCCTAGGTCCTTTTTGTTTCAGGGCCCCCTTACTAAAACCGAATAGTCGGAAAAAAAGTACCCTTATTATAAAGAGGCTACTCATGAACCAAGGATCGGCATGCCCAAGTCCTTGACTGCTGCGACTGGCATGGATGCTCTCACGCACGCCATCGAGGCTTATGTAACCCCAAGCCTGAAGCCCCGATCCCCAAGTAGATCTAAAGCCCTAAGCCATGAGCCCTAAGCCCTAAAACCTAAAACCTAAACCCTAAACCCTGAACCCTAAACCTCAAGCCCTAAAACCTAAACCCCCATTCCCCAGAGGCTTATGTGAGCACCATCTCCAACCCAGTGACCGACGCTTGCGCCCTCCATGCCATGAAGCTGGGCTCTTGCTAAGGAACTTACTCTTTGTGTTGCCAAAATAGGAATCTACACCAAATAATGGGGTTTCCTTCCGATGCTAACTTAAACCCTAAACCCTAAACCCTAAGCCCTAACCTAAGCCCTAAACCCTAAACCCTAAACCGTAAACCCTAACTTGAACCCTAAACCCACTAAACTCCTCACACCAAGAGCCCAGGAAGCTCATCAGCTCCTACTTACCCACGGCCGTGGAGGATGGTAAAAACCTGAAGGCACGGGAGGGAAGTACGTGTAGGGGTGAGGGCAGTCAGGGGTTGAGGCTTTAGGATTTAGGGTTTAAGGGTTTAGGGCAGTGGAGGGTTCAGGGTTTCGTGTGCCCTCAATACCCTAAACCCTATAGTCCTAAACCCTGAAACCCTACCGTCCTGGAGGCCCGTGATATGATGGCCTACGCCGAGTTCCTCGCTGGCATGGCATTCAACTCCGCCAGCTTGGGCTATGTCCACGCCATGGCCCACCAGTTGGGGGGAATGTACAACCTACCCCATGGAGTCTGCAACGCAATTTTGCTGGGTCCGGTGCAGGCTGGGCTCTATTGGGGAATCACGTCCTAGTGTTCTCGCAATATGAACTTAAGGGGCGTTGTTACACATGCTACTGTACATCACTGTCTTACGTCAGAGCAGCCCTAAACCCTAAACCCTAAACCCCTAAACCCCTAAACCCTAAACCCTGAACCCAGGAGTACAACGCGAAGTATGTGCCGCACCTCTTCATCGACATTGCCGTCGCCTTGGGCTTCAGCGAGGTGGGAGCGGACCAGGACCTCGCAGTGAAGAAGGTGCTGAAGGCCATTAAGGACTTGAAGAACAGGGTCGGGATCCCCAAGAGTCTATGCCGTTCTGGCACATCAGGTTTTTTTTTAAGTTGGTATGGTAAATTTTCTTTTCAAGGAGCGAAGCTCAGTGTTTTTGGTGAGAAGAAGAAGAGCCGAGGAATCTCAAGGCCTTCAAAGAGGTGAAGGTGGAGCACTTCCCTGCTTTGGCAGACAATGCGATGAAGGACGCCTGTGGCTTGACCAACCCGCATCAGCCTACCAAGGACGAGGTCATTGCCCTTTTCCAAGCCGCCTATGACCAGGAGGATGACGACGTTGACGAGGTTGAGATGTTGCAGAAGCAGCTGTCAGCTGCTGCTGCCCGATGCAAAGATGCGGCAGCACTCAAGAAGGCTATGTGCGAGCTGTACTCGAAGTGAATCATAACAGATGTGGTCACTCCAAGTACGAGCTCTGAATCAGGGTGGCTTGCAACCATCGTTTTCAATTCTCAGCTGCGGCTTTTCAGTCAGCAAGCTCTCCATGCAGAGAGGACGCTTCTTGTCGCAGCTGAGTTCCACCGACAGAAATAGGTGGATGTGCAGAAAATTGAGCGCGCATTTTCGATGAGAGGACGTTCATGCATTACGTCATGATTCGTGCTGTGAGTTTTGCAGCGCTGCCTGTGTCACCGTACCACTATCGTGTTTACCATTTCTGCGTTTCTTTAGTTTTCCTCTTAGTGCTACTGTGTTTGTCCTTGACTCTAAACCCGGAACCCTTGTCCTTGGTCTCTACCTGGCGATAGTTTCTACAATTTTGGGTGGCCCAGAGGCGGTGGGAAGACGAGTCCTTCGGCCTGCTAATGCCGCTTGGCCACTGAAAGCCCAGTTGTCAGCTTGCATGTCAGTAGTGGCGACGGCCTTGGCGATGGACCTGGCGGACCTGGCTATGGCTATGTCCATAGATCTTGCTATGTTGGTCGGGCTTGTGGTTTTGTATCTTGCGTCTGCCATGGCCTGAGGTTGTGTTGCAATCGTATTGCTTTTTGCATGAGCATTGTCGGCATATTGCGCCGTTCGGATTACCGTCATTGTTGAGAGGCCTGGACTGTCAGCAACCTTGCTTCCTGAAGATCCGAGATGTATCTAATGCTTGATGATGAGGAACGATTCGTGGAGTGTCCGGCACACCTGGAAGCTTCTGGACATCCAGGTGGGGAGCAATACCTACGGTTTGGTGTTTAGGGTTTAGGGACCATGATGTCAGTAGACAGTGATAACCAGCATCAACAGTGCCAACGCACATGCAGAGAGCATGACAATACCACAAATAGTCTGAGCCCTAGCCTTTCCAATCATGGTGTGTGGTCGGGCAGTGATCGATGTCAAGTAGTATGGCGCAACAAAGCACATCTGATGAGTCACCTTCGTTAAAGTTTCTTCTCAGGGCATTAAAGCCTAAACCCTCAGCCCTTCAACCCTAAACCTTTGGCGTTTCAGACAGCTTCGTTAGGGCTGACGGTTCAAGGCTTTGAAATTAAACACTTAGCCTAAACCCTAAACCCTAAACACTAAACCCTAAACCCTAACCTTGTCACGGGATGGTAGCTTCGGCCCGATGCTCAGGCGCTGATGGACTCACCGGTGAAGTGGACACCGGAGGAGCTCCCAGGGCTCTGTTAATGAAGTGACCCGAAGAGTTGGGGTGTCGGTTTTGGGGTTTGGGGGTTTCGGGTTTTTTGGGTTTAGGGGTTTTAGGGTTTAGGGGTTTCGGGCTTAGGGTTCAGGTTCAGAGTGTTGGGTTTAGGGTCTAGGGGCTTGGGAGAGTCCATTACGGCTTGGCGCGCCTCGGAGGACTATCCTTGCGTTCGCCAGAAGCTGGGCAGTGCGTGCGGCTACTGATGGCAGCGCTTGGTTTAATGCGAAACTTTCCGTAACTATCCCAATACCTGCGAGATGCCAGGATCAGCCTTAAAACCCCAAAGCCTGAACCCGAACCTGAACCCTAAACCCTAAACAAACCCTAAAGCCTAAACCCACATCATCCTGAAAGCCTGAGCCCCTGAAGTCCCAATTCATGACACCCTGTAGAGCCAGGGAGAGTCTGAGACATGGTGAGATGCATGCTGTGGATCAAAATCGATGAAAATTTTAAGAAGGGCGACTAGAAGGAGTTCTACAAAGTTTCCCTTGGAAGGATGCCTTAAAGGATCCCTCTCAGGGGATTCCCCTAAAGGATTCCCTTTCAAGGCTTCCCTGAATGGGTTAGGGTTTAGGGTTTAGGGTTTGAGGGGTCCATGATTCGCCCTGCGGTGGAGAAGGATGGAGCTTGGGGGGGGGTGTTTCGGTCTCGGGTTTAGTGATTTAGGAATTTAGGGTTTAGGGTCTAGGAGTTTAGGCGTTTAGGAGTTTAGGAGTTTAGGGAGTTTAGGGCTTTCGGGGTTCCAGGGTTTAGGAGTTTAGGGACCTTGAGCCCAAACCCAACCCGTTAAGCCCTAATCCCCACACTGTGGAACCAAAGGTTCTTGTTCAACAGGTCTCTTTAGGGCGCTGCCGGCTAGATGAGGCTTGATCCAGGATCTTGCTGAAAAGGATATCGGGATCTTAGCCTCAACCCTAAGCCGTACATCAAGCTACCACCATGGTTTCGGTTTCGGTGTTGCGTGCAAGGTCCAGGGTTTAGGGTACTCGACTGGGGAGGGTTTATATTTGGGATTTTGGTTACTGGGCTAATTGTCGATCAGCTGGATGGCCAGTGCCTTGCAGCCGTGAAAGCTCAGACCGGTGAAGCGCAGCTTCCGGCATGGTTATGAAGGCGGGTGGAGGGGATCCTCCTCCTTCCAAGCCCCTAAACCTCCAAGCCCCCGCGGTTTTCAGCTGTCTCAAGATTCCCTCGTGGAATTGATGAGTGCGTCGCAACACTCCAACATCTACCGCCAAAAAGCCCTGAGCTCCAAACGGTAAACCGTAAACCCCAAACCCAACCGTAAACCCCAAACCCCATAAGCCCCCAGCCCTTGAGTCCTGGGCTCTTGGGCCCTACACCTTCGGTCCTCAGTGCCAAAGCATCAGGATGCCTGCGAGGGGCGGTTTAGTTAAGGGTTTCCGGTTTAGGGTTAAAGGTTTCGGGTTTAGGGTTCCGAAGGGATCCGGATACTCGAGTATTCAAAGAGAACTTGAAGTTTCGCTTCTTCCCGTTCCGCTGGGATTCAGGGTTCTTCAGCTAGGAGTTGAGTTTCGGGAGTGTAAGGGACAGAGGTGAATCGCTAAACCCCGGAAGCTTCATGCAACATCCGATCTCCCTCTGCGGAACCGAGCCCAGTTTCAGTTCAACTTTACGTGCCTTACCGAGAACATGTCATAGGTTTCTTTATTACAGCCTTACCCCGAAACCCTGTTCTACTAATTATCGAAGGCCCTATGACCTGGGACTGAGGGTCTGAGTTTCCATGCCCAGAGGTGCTCCTTGCGGTCCTCCTCATTTCTCAGCTCAGAGTGGCTGACGGCGGCCCTCTCGCTTATGGGATTTGTCAGACAGGCTGCAACGCCGTGGCCGTGGCATGCTACGCTGCAGCCGGAGCAACCTTCGGCACCGTAACTGCGGGCGTTGGCACTCCTGCCGCCATCATTGCCTGCAACTCTGCGCTGGGAGTGTGCATGGCCGCCTGTGTGGCCGCGGGATGTACTCCTACACCGTGAGCCAGACGCTACGAAGATGAAGGTTGGCATGCTTTGGGTAGCCGGGTAGCCTGTGAGTTCCGGATCTGAGCAGAACACGTGCGGATCAGCATGTGGATCTTCAGATGTCGAATTTGCAGGCTTCGGCCTCACAGAGGTAGCCACTTTGCATTCATATTACGCAGCCATAGGACGACGAAGAGGACTTCTGAACCCTGGCCCATCGAAAAGGGACATCCCGTGCACACTGCTGCAACGAACATACTACATACAAAGCCAAGCTTAAACGCGCTCCTGAACTCGTTTGTGTCTCTGTCGTCAACGCATTGTACTTTCTTGCGAGCTCTCTTTGTCAGGGCCGTACTACCGCGACGAAAGTCGTCTGGGTCGCAGTACTTGTCGTCGATAGGGGGATGGCGGCACTGGGGGTGGTGGTGGTTGTGGTGGTGGTGGTGGTGGTCGTCGTCGTCGACATCCCCAAAGTCGTGGTAGCGGCGGCGGCAGCAGCAGCAGCAGCAGCAGCAGCTGCCGCAGCCCAGCGTGGTCTTGCGTAGTTGTTACTGTTACTCGCTGCAACCATGATCACGATCACGCTGTGATTGCAATGCTGGTAAAAATGGACAGACAGCAGCAAAGTCGCCTTCCCTTTGCATGGCTGCTGTGTTGACTGGTGTCCTTGGTATTATGACTTTGAGCATAGGCTCGTCATGGACATGCCAGAGTTCACTCCGTGGGCACGTTGCTGCAGCCACACGGCAGGCTCTCGCCCGTAGCCGACTCGGCGCATGCTGTCAGAGCCTGTCTTGACATTGTGTTTGATTCTTGTTATCACCGATATCCTTTTAGTGCGATTGTTGAGTATCCAGCCTGAGGAATAGAGGTTTGCTGGAGAGAGCGCTTCAGCAGCCGCGGATGGAAGGGGCCACATCTCCAGCCATGGGCTGCTTTTCAAAGCCCAAAGCCCTGAGCTCAAGACAGAAACACAGGGGTTTAGGGTTTAAGCTTCTGCTGCACAGGTCGGAGTCGGAATTCGACATGAGCAGGCGAAGGCTGGGCCCTGCGATTTCGTCCAGTGACTTCTGAGGGTGTGGAGTCCAATCATTGGACCTGGACCTCTAAGGCATTGTTGGAATTCAATTCTGTTCAGTCTGGCGGCTGACAGAAATCCCATACCTCAGATGCAAAGCCCCAGCTTCCCATAGATCGCCACAGATGCTAGAGAGACAGGAGCCTTTGTATAAGGGCTGGAGAAAAGGAGGGTTCGGGGTTTCTGTGAGTGGATTTTTTTGCTATAGTTGCTGCTTTACCGCTGCTCTCATCAGCGTTGTTCTTTGGTCCTCAGGTCCCATGACCTGTCCGCCTTCTCATCATCATCTTCATCAGTGACATTGGGGTCTGACGATGATTCATCGCCATCATCATCACAGTCATCACCTGAATCACTCCCGTAAGTACTGCTTACTACTAGTCTAGAGTCGCACAGACTCAGCCCCACGGGGCCAGGCGACGTGAAGTGTTTCCTGTGGGCCCGCGCCAGCGTTGTGGCTTCCAGGAGGCTCCTAGGAAAAGGCTCCATCCGACAAGCTGCAGACTGGAAGCCATGCCCTGGTCACCAGGGAATCCTAGAAGATGCTGAGCCCGAAGCACCCGCCAAAAGCCATCCGAAACCAGGGTCTGCACCGCAAACCCGAAGCCCTCAACATCCCTAAACCATCTTGAAAAGAGAGATCCTGCATCCTCTGAGTGGGCAGCAGCAAGTCGGGACTTCGGATCGGCGCGCCATGGCGCTGCGGTCGTCAGGGGCCGCCATGCCGGGATCTTTCGTCTCACTCCTTTGACTTGCTTTCATACTGCAATGCTTCTGAGCAGCTTCTGACCCGCCCTGAATCCGAAACCGAAAACCCGAAACCCCAAACCCTAAATCCGAAACCCCAAACTAATGATGCGTATGACGACCTTTCAGCTCCCCAGAGCTGCCAAGGCCCCGCCTTTCTCGGGCAGCCACCTGGGGAGCAAGGTCCCCTGTCCGCAATTTGAGGGCTGTTGCGCAGGAGCCCGAAACCCTAAGCCGTGAAGGATAAGCCTTAAAACCCCATAACCCCAAACCCGAAGCCCTAACTGCTAAGCTTTAAAACCCCACCCTAAACCCTAAACCCCAAACCCTAAACCCTAAACCCTAAGGCCGAAGGCCCTAAACCCTAAGCCCAAAGTCCATCTCTGCAGTTTGAAGGGTTTTGATTTCGAGTGGAGGTCCCCACATCGGGAGACGAATTCAGCCAAGGCTTAAGGCTTCGGATTTAGGGTTTAGGGAAGACTGCAGATAGAGGAGTTGGGGGTTTATGTTGTGCTTAGGGTTCAGGGTCTGTAGGGTTTGGAGGCTAGGGGTTTGGGTTTAGGGTTTAGGGTTGAGGGCTTAGGGGTTTAGGGGCTAGGGTTTAGAGGTTTAGAGGGGTTTAGGGTTCAGGGGTTTAGAGGTTAGGGGTTTGGGGTTTAGGGT
>CAJNJA010012972.1:0-12869 GCA_905231915.1 Symbiodinium necroappetens | reverse complement strand
GAGGGTTGGCAGCAGAGGTAGTTGGTTAGGGGGGACGCACCTACTACTACTACTACTACTCCTCCTCCTCCTGCTGCTGCTGCTGCTGCTACTACTGATATTACTACCACTACCACTGCCACAACAACAACAACAGCAACAACAACAACAACTACTACTACTACTACTACTAAAACAACATCATGTGCTGACGGCCAGATCTTCCCAGGACCCCCGACGTGTTCTCCTTGTCACTGGAGCCACCTCTCGCCTTGGCACGGCCTTCGCACGGCGAGTGGCCGAAGAGCGTGCCTTCGACAGGTGGGGTGAATCAATGGACTTGAATTGCTTTGTGCAGGAGAGAGTCCGTGTCAGATTCAGATGGCCTCAACCCCGAATCTACGGTTGCCCAAATGCCTGACTCCCTTCATCTTCAGCAGCCCAGCTGCTGAGTCATCGTTTCGATTCTCTGTCTGGGGGCCACTGAAATTGTCACGCCTATGCCTTGAACAGACATGGTTATGAAGTATATACTTGGATATTCGTACAGGCCATCTCTTACAACCAAAACGACTGCGTCATCCCGATGAGCGTGGGACCCATGTTTGTCTTCACCTTGCGTACACCAAGGTGATCCATTTCATCACAATTTTTCGGCCAATTGGGGTAATCCGTGTCTCAAGTTTTTTAGGTCAGGACCTGGCTGCAGTGACAGTTAGCATCCGAATTTCCTTTATGACTTCTCAAAGACTCGTGGTTTGGATCATTGTGTTGAACTGCAGCCGTTGATTCGCGGCTGGTGTTAGTACCTGTGCCCAATTCATAGGGGGACAGTGTGCACTCGTTGGCTCGTGCACCTAAGAGAGGCAATGTTGAAGCCATGCCATTGCTTTTGTTCGAGCTGGATTGAGTAAAGGGTTGCAGCTCGTATTTCTGCGAGCGACAAAGGGCATGCAAACATTGAGCACATGCTATCGGAGGCAAAGGCTAATCCAACTTTCAGGTATATCAGTGTTGGCGACCTTATTCGGGCAGGTGGCGGCTACATTCAGGTCGCGCACATGCTCCTGAAAGTAGCCAACATTCCGAATTTGAAGGGCGTCGTTGGTGGCACCACTACTCTTGTACATGCATGCGACCAAGCCCACACGGAGATTGTATACATGCGCTCGGAAGCTTGTGCAAACAAGGACTGGAATAATGTCATTGATGACAACATAGCCCTCATGCGTTCATGCGAGAGAGACGCCGTTTTGACGCTGCTCGCAGCTCGTGGAAGCCGGTGCCAACATCAGAGAGCACCGTGAACAAGCCCACATTTTAATTGCCCGCATGGTTTTGGCAGATGCAAACCGGGTTCACTTAATGTCATGCCTTACTCATGCTTCTAACCAGGATGACTTGGCCGTAGCACTCTTGTTCTTGGAAGCTGGCGAAGACAACAGGATCCAAGATGTTGACGGCGAGACAGTTGTCGTTTCTTTCACGACCAAGAGGAGAGCCTGCACCTGCTCTCCCTGCTGATCATGTTGTGAATTTGAGACAAGGCAGGAAAAGGAAGCATGGGCAAAAGGACATCGCGTATTCATGCGACCAGGAGCTCATCAGTTTTGATTGTGCCCCTGTTTGCATCATTTCCAGCGGCGACGGACAGGCAACTCTTGCTTTCAAACGCGGTCAAAGCCATGTTTACACCGTCGGATTGTTTCCTGAACCCGATACCAACTTGGAATGCAAAAAGCATCCAGTGGCCAACTCTTATGTGGTTTGACTTGGAGGCTTCCACAACTGAGACGATACATTGGTTGCCTGTGGCCACACTTGGTTCGGAGTTGGCTTTAGAGCAGAAGATACTGGAAGAAATCAATCCAGCTGGTGTCGTTTGCTTCGCATGAGTTTAATGTACAGTACCATTGTGGGCATGGCCTATGGTTTTGATATACTGTTTGCTGGTAGAAAGTGAGTGCATGTTTCTTGTGGAGCCTGTTTTTGTCGTAAACTTGTAAACTTTGCACAGCTACCCTGTTGTTTCCGGGAAACACACACCGCGGAGTTCATCCAGATGGCGGATGTTAGCTGGGAAGTAAGACAGCGTTTCAAGTCTCAAGGCTCGACTTTGGTCAATGCTTTGTTTTGTCGCCGTGCTGGATTCCTATACTAGAGAGGACCTGAACAAGACTCTTGCTTCTTCGCGTTAGCTTTTCGCCGGACCCAAAGGTGGTGTTGCGCTTAGGGTGTTAGGAGTGGAATTCACGGTGTGTTGTCCTTTCATCTTTGTTTGGCGGCACAGTCAGAACCAGTGATGTACACATGGCTACATCTCAACAGGGCTTAATGCGGGGGGACAAAGCTTTCTTGTCCCAGGGCTGGCTTTGCAGAATGCACTGTGTGCGAGAGCATTGGAGGATGCTGCTTTGCGGCCGCAACCGTCGAAAGGGTGAGGCCCTCGCCGCGGAGCTCACAGCTGTGCCTGAGCTTGAAGATGGACATGCGGATCAGATAGCGTGTGTAGCAAGCTTGCTGTGCAATCAAGTAGACATTCACACACCCGCGCGCGCGCACGCACGCACGCACGCACGCACGCACGCACGCACGCACGCACGCACACACAGAGCTGCACAGTTTGCCATGCTTTGCCTCTGATTCATCAAAGCAGTTGCGAGGGAACAGCCGGCTCGGCAGACAAGTTCAGCCTGAGCGAGCGCACATAACTTGACCTGAAAGTGTGAGGACCTTAAACGGCTGCCCCGAGCCAACAGGTGAAGTGGCACTATTCGAAGCTCGCCAACTCATCTCTCGACAGTCCAGCAACGACTCATCGATGTAGATGGTCTGCAGCAGGTTCCAGGACAGCAGTCCAGGATGCATGCAATGATTCCAGTCCTACAGGAAGTATTCCTAGACTACGCTCTGACTTGTCGAACGTCTGGCATTCTTTGTGGTATTTGCAAAGGTGGACGATTCCAGCCCAATTGAAAATTGTGATCATGATTCTACGTTCTGCTATGCTAGTGGGAATCGGTGTCGACCGTGATGCAAAACTTGCACCCAGCAGGAAGGCACTTGTCAAACCGAAGCAGGAGCCTACGAATGCATTCCGTGTGCGAGCCCCGGATAGGAGCATGGGCGTACCGCAGTGTAGAGTTTTGTAGTTTTAAGCTGTGGTGATACAGATCCACTTTGGTATGCCGTGAATGCACACTGCAAAGTTTTTCCTTACCCCAGGCTAAACCTTCAGCTTGGGCATGAGCATACAGTACCGTCTGTGCAGTCTATCTGACTCTGACACAGACTCTTGGCATTCCAGTCCTTGCTACTAGCCTTTTGGCTTGAATGTCCATGCGATTGAAGTTGTCAAGGTGCCCATGAACTCTTCGTTGCCCAAGCCTCGCAGGCACATGAGTCCGGGGTGGAGAATTTAAGATCCCTCGGACCAGAAGCCATGGCCACCGCAGTGCCTCGGTCAAGCATGGCCAGTGGTTTTCACTTCGGCGTCGCAGACTCCTAGGCTAGGCCGCTAGGCGACAGCTATGGGGACTTGTGTGAGCTGCGCGACTGAGGCGCAGATAGCCGGTACGGTGATTGCCTTTGCATTGGGAATATATGCCGCCTACATGACTCAGATCAAAATAGTGGGAAGCGACCCGACCGCGCAGCTTGCCAGCCTGGAATTACATTGTGACCAGTTGCAGCGAAGAGAGATATCAAACTGCACAGACAAGGCCGAAAATGCAGAAGCTCTGTATGGCTGGGGACATGACCGCCCTGAAGGAGGCTGGGTTTCACGAGTATGAAAGCGAGATGGGGGGCGGCTTCATCTGCATCGTCACGCAGCTTCCTGGCGAATTTCATGCTTCCTTTTCTGAAGGCTGAATGCAAACTGCCCCTGCAAGGCCCAACCTTGCAAGATACAAGATGCACATCCACATAAAATTGCGCACTGCAGAGTTGTTTCGTGCATCCGAAGTAAACCTCAAATCCCTGCACCCTTCACGCTGCTATAGCCCCAAAATAAATTCGACGCCTCACGAGGTTTGTGCTTGCCTTGGTCAAAGAGCCTGCCGGCATCTTGGTTTGGGGTGCTGCGGGCATCCACCTCTTCCCCTTGATGGTCATGGTGTACACAGAGGCCACGCTTCAGCAAGTATTTCTTGAGCCTGCTTGCGTAGAGTCCAGATGAGTCGGGGTGACGTTGAAGATGGAGGTGTAGAGCTTGAGAGGCAGCTGCCTTGGTGCAGATCTCGAAAATGTCACAAGATGAGAGAGCATGCACAAAAGAGCCAGGGCCACGGCGGCTATGGGTTCATTCGTTGCAACAGCCTTTGACACAAAGCGGTGTGTCTTTTTTATGTTGCTCCTGTCGTGTCATGTAGTCTTGTTTCTACATAAGCGAAGATAGGTGTAAGCCAACACACACGTGCTTCAGATTCCTACACCCACCATACAGCACTGTTTATTGTAGCAGCATTCGTCGTAGTAGTTACAGCACTTAAAGCCCAGATGTGATGACAGCGGTTGAATCGATTGGTCGGCTTGAAGCCGCCTGTTTTTGCTCCTTTCACTCAAGTTAGCTCAACGCGTGCGTGTTGAAGGCTTGCATAGTTTGGCTCCATTCCGGTGCAGTTACTCAGCCGCTCGTTTTTGGAGGCCGGAAGGCCTGGAGCCAAGTCTTTCGTCAACTGGCCCATCCTCACCTTCCTGCTGGGTCAGGTCTTCGGAGCCTTGGGCTTTGGTGGACACTGAGAGCTGTCATGTAAGACGTACGATCCCTAGCATCAGGATTCTTTTGGAGAGTTTCTATTTTGGCTTCGATGAGTAGGGTCCAGGCTATGTTAAGCGCACCTCCTCTTGTCGCTGCGGTTCCCGGGACGCGTCGAGGAATCAGCTTCGCTTTCCCGTGCTTCTGGGTCAGCTCGGCTCTCCGACAGGGCACCGGCGGCGGCTCACCCGCCTCCGGCCGTGTCTGGACGGCCATGCTACGCGGACAGAAGTCTCTACCTCGAGAAGAGGTGTCGGTTTATGATCTCTGGTTCTCCTCGTGATCTCTCGGCCTTGCTTGATAGAGCGAAGGTGGAGAATTGAACCCCAGGGAGGTCACGCTGTTCTCATGCCATTCTCAGGCTGACAGTGTAGGCATCCAGAGCTCGATCTGAGGCTGGTTCCGCTCTTGGTTACCCTCTTAGAAGCCTCCTAGCTGCATGGGGAGTTGTGGCTGTTAGGGCTTCTGGCTCAGGGTTGAGCAATGGGGAGGCTCAAGAAAGGCCCTGGCCAAGCCACCAGCGAGTTTCGTTGAACCGACGCACGGTCTAACGGAAGAAGGCTGCAAGGCTCAGCCCAGGCTTTCTGATGCTACGAGGGAGCCGGATTTTGTGAGGCAGCCCTGAAATCTGCTGCAGTCCACGAGCCGGGGTACAAACGGTTTACCATATTGTGTTTATCTCTGTGTGTGTGTGACGTTGTCTAGCAAACAACGAGAATCGTGGGATCCTGTAGCGAAGCCTGGGAGAGACACAGACAGACAATAGCCAGGCAGCGGTTTTCAACCTGGACACAAATACACGAGCCTGGACCATCTGTGCAGACAGCCTGGTTGGCCCTGCCCCTTGGTCCCAAAGCACATGGCAATCCAATCTCTTGCGATTGTTTGTGTTCCACGTCCGGATGCTATGAAGCGCAAAGCAGTCCAAAGCAGTCAAGGGCCTCGCTTTTGTCGGTATTCTGACATGGCCGTTCCCAGCACCGGAGAAGCCTGTTCCGGCTGCTATCGAGCTGCTGCAGCTTGGCTGAAATGCGGGTGTCCGGAGGCACCCAAAGGATTCAAGCCTTGTCCATTCTCAGTGGATCAGATGTCCAGCATCTCGCTTAAGCCTGGCAGTTGGAGTGATGTCTCCTCTTGACAGGGCCGATGCCAGTGCCTCCATATAAAAGTTCTGATGCGAGGAGTCCTTCGAAACGGAACAAACAGCAGTCCAAGAGGGAACGAAACCGAGAGGGAAATATCATCGGCTTGAAATAAAAGTATCCTTGACATTTGGCAAGGGGCGCCAGCTGTCGGAATGCCAGATCACATGCTGCTCTGTTGCGCAAGCGAAAATCAGGAAACAAGCCTATTCCATCATGGCTGCGATCTCAGCCGCCGGATACTACTACCTGATGCTCGGCTGCTATTGAGCATCTGCAGTTCGCACTGGTTCGCTGAAGCCCATGAATCGCCCAAAGATTATTGAAATCCATCCCCAAATGCAATGTAGCTCCCAGAAGCACCTGACATGGCGAAGCAGGCGATGCTCAGGATTGCATTCGAGTATCCTGGAAGTGTGTATTGTATATTTCCCATTTTCCGGGCAGCACGAGATGACTTGAGGGTCCAGCAGATCACAGCACGCAACAGCACACGAAGCAGCGCAAGAGCACGCGGAAGGATCTACTGCGCGTGGCGCAGCTTCGACAGCTCGGAAGAGCTTCTGGCAGCAATCTGGGGGCCCAAAGCAAGCCCATGGGTGGCCTTCATGACTGTGCCTTGGTATCCGGGGTGTCAGTTCCTGTGTCGGTTGCTTGGAACCGAGCATGTGGGTTGGGGTACACGAGGGTCTCAGCTTAGTCGCGAAGCCAAGCGAAGAGATTGGTCCAATTTGCAATCCATTTCAATGCGAGTCCGCAAGCATGGCTGCACAGCAACACTACATAGCAGAATTGGGCGGTATGGAATCATGGAAGTCATTCTGTGACAACCGTCCGTCCAGTTTTCGACTCGGATAGCATAGTAACAGACAGCTGTTTCCATTCCCAGATGTCGTGGCGGTTTCGCCATGGGCCAGTAGACAATTCTACCAGACGGGCGTGTGTGTGTGTGTGTGTGAGTGTAAACTTAGGGATACCTTATGTGGGTTTCATTGGCTTCATTCTGTAACGAACTACTGTACTGGGATCCCTTTCTTTCTGAAACTTCCACTTAGGTTGACTCGAGTGTACTCAGCCTGTCGATGCTGGTTTATTTGGCTGCAAGCTGCCGTGGCCTAGACGCGCCTTGGCTAGATAGTCGCGCAGTCGGTCAGGGTTGTCGGGAAAGTGCCGGCTGTGGCATGAAGGTTCTCATTGCCGTGTTGTTCTCGCCCTTTATCGGGCCCGCGTCCGCTTACTGCTTCGTCCTGCGCTCGCGAGAGCAGCAGCGCTTGGAGTCCCTGACGGGGGCCGGCGAGGCCCTGCTGCCCTGACGGCCCGTCTCACCAGAACAGAAGGCGATCAAGAAACCACGGAAAGCACAGACGAGCTGTGGCCCTGGACCAGACACCTTTGGCCGACATTGCTTAAAGAAGGCACTGCCAGATGGTCGCTTGCGGACACTCGAGTTTTTGCTCTCTCGGCAGTCCCCGGCATCCCCATGTGGTCTCGCTCGCCCCTGAAGCAGCCTGATCTAAGCCAGAATTTTCGGAGTAAGTCAGCAGAAGGGACAGAACAGAAGCCATATATCTAAACACCAAACCCCGCGCCCCAGCACCCGAGACTCCTGAAAGTGAAGGAGACACGCGCCCGCCGTCGCTGCCCTGCATCTCTCTAAAGCCAGATCGGTCAAGTTACACAGAAACAAACGATGCATCGTTAAATCTCAACCGTGACTCCTGGAGGAACCGCATCTTCCGGCTCAAAGCAGAGTCGGTGCCCATGCTGGTAGCTGTCGGTCCAGGCAGCTGCCTGGACAACTTTGGCAGGGAATTCGATGCCTTCTTTCTCCACTGTGGAGCATCTCTGGAGAGCTGCAAGACTTGTTTCAAGGAGCTGCCACCGACGGCCGGGGTCGTCGGACTCGAATGGCATGCTGCCGAGCTCTGGTCGAGGCGTTGCCGTGTCCTGGCAGAAGATGGGGCAGATCCACGGCAAGTGTGTCTTGGCCTGCACGCACTCCCACACACAGCCCAGCGCGAGCCCTCCCCGCCTTGAAAGTGCCGATTTGGGGTGCCAGTCCGGTCGAGGTACACGCCGCGCACCCGGGCCATCCGCCTTTCACTTCTCCTGCCCTTCTTGACCACGGATTACGTCTCACCGTGTCAGGACATCTGGACGTGCAATGCATCCTTGACAGGCAGTTCAGTTCGAGCCGCTGACACCCTCCCTGAGCCCCCATGCCTAGCGCAGCCGGAGGCCAGCTGGGTCGCGGTGCGATTAGCTCTTCGAGGGAGAAGAGCGATTCAGCGTGCTGGCGACTTCCTTTCCCGGTGTCTGTGACATTGGTTGTTTTGTATTTTTTTACTACATTTTGACAGACATGTGTTTGCGTTAATATGGAGCTGGAAGCGCACACTTTTTCTCTGTACGTTAGCAAAGGTCCTGCTGCCTTTGGCATCCTTTGGTTACCACGTGCGCGATTCTCTGCAGCTGATGCCCGTACTGCCTCGCCGGTCTTCGTGGAACGACACCCTCGCCTTGAAGGGGCGCGTGCAAGCTGCCATGCTCTGTAATCTGAAGCTGGGACGCATTTCAGAAGACGGCCTCCGTTTAGACGCTCTAAAGAGCGGAGTGGCGCAAGCTCTTAAGCTGCCTTGGCTTGATCCTCAGCACCGGAATGATATAATCATACGGGGCTCGGGAAGCATTGCGGAAGGAAACTTAGACCGCGCAGCATGGGCAAGTTTGTGCGTTCCCGAGCCTCTCAGGATTGCGGGCTGCTTGGGTTTCACGTGCCGTGCCCCAGACCCTTGTGCTGCAATTCGGTCACCGGTCTAAAATGGTTGGCACTTCCAGAGCCCCGACAGCCAGAAATTCGCTTTTCTGTGGGAACGCCAGGCTCCGTAGAAACCAAGTAGCCTCCATCAAGACTGGTACGCTTATAGGCCCGTATAGGCGTATAGATCATGGAAGCTCGGAAACATCAATGCTTCAGGATTGGTGGACCTGCCACTTGCGCATGGACCGAATGGGCCGGCTGTACCACCGAGAAACCAATCTGGACGCCTTTGCCTGAAGAGACCCCCCCTCTTTGTTTCCTCTTTGTTTGTTTCTTTGCTTCCGGGGCTTCCAGCTGCTATCATAAGACTCCCACACTCTGGTCTCGGTCTGGGGGGGCCCAGGCCCCTAGGGAGCTTGAAGAAGAGGGAGCTTTCGGTTCAGATCTCTGAAGGGTAGAGCCGTTGCAGCTTTTGCATCGGAGGATCCGTTTCCGGAGCGTGCGGCACTACACATTGCAAGAGGCAGTCGCAGAGGCGACAAGGCCTATTTGAAATGGCTCCCTCCTCCAAGCCTTAGTTTTCCACGACCGGAGTATCAGCAGCTCTACCTCTTCGTCTACCACAAGGGCATGTCGACGCTCTTCCGAAGCCTCTTTGCCGAGGCCAGGCCAGGCCCTCCATCGCAAGCCCCGCAAGCCCCGGACCGGAAGCCGCGTTCAAAAACCCCAATACAAGAAGAGACAAGGACAAAGCCAAAAAACAAAAAACCTCCAATAAACATCCCTAAATCTCCCCGGCAGGTCTTGGCTTTCCTTGGCCTCTCCGTCACGCAGTATCAGTGGCCTTCCATGCCGCGCCGCTGTGGCGAGGCCGATTTCACGGGGCTCTACGTGCAGCCCAAGGACTTGGAGGCTCAAAGCTCTCACTTCAGGTTGAAGGCTGTGTATGTATGCGCATATATATATATATATATATTTGTATGTAACTGTATGTATGTGTATACATATATATGTATATACACACATGTACGTATACATTCACATGTGCAAATGTGGATGTCTATGTACGTGTACATGGCAGCATGTGGAGGAGGAGACATGTCTCGACGTAACTTGTGCTTGTGTTGACTGAGCATTTTAACCAAAGGCCGTTCATCATCAGATTTCTTCTTCAAGTCTCGGAGTTAGTGAACTGGTGCTGGCAAGTGAGGGACAGGGAGCCAGGAGGGCTGTGAGGCCCTCCTGGGCCCATGGGCCGGCATGCTGAGATACTTCTGCTTACGCAAGGCATGCGACTATCCATGGAGGAGTTTGAGGGGCCTGATGGGAGATGCCGATAAGGCTCTTAGCTATGCCGTTCGGAAATTCGATCAATTTTTAGCCTTGTGAGAACACGGTGAGAAAAGCGAAAGTTAGGCCCAGGGCAAAAGTGGCCAGGACTACGCTTGTGCTGTGGCTTGTGTGCCTATTGGTACCTGCAAGCGCTGCACATGGTTTTGGTAGGACTAGTGATTGGCAGCCGTGTGTTGGACTTCCCAACAGTACTGCTGCACATCATAATCCGATCGAACGTTTTGACACTTACTTTGCCTGTACGACAGGACTTGGTGTGTCAATCCTGCTCATGCCCTGATTGACACTGACGGCAATAAATGGATGTGATTCATGAACCATGTCATTCATTGTTCGCCACGCTGCTTGTTGCACTGTTTAGGCTGCTACCAGCCTTTTCACCAGAAAGGGATGCTGTCCTTTCTGCTCTCTCAGAGTAGGGGGTTGTTTTAAAATTCCTCGTAAGGGTTGGAAGCACGGACTCCACGAAAGGACTAGGTGCAAATCAATGCCAAAGTTGCTTTGGACAACAGTTGCCACACCTGCAATGCGTCTCCCGCTTCACCTGATGTTCAGAGGGGGTGTGGGAAGAGGTGCGGCCAGAGCCACTGAAAGGAAACCTATGGAAATCAGGGATGAGAGGCTATTGAAGGCTATTGCTTATCATGCAAGAGCTCCTTCAATCTTTCCGTGACGATGTAGCACGCCAATCCACCATGACATGCGCGAGGATGGACTTTTCAGAGCCGCTGAGCGCACCCTTGAGCGCTCCAAAAGTGACCCACGCACTCTACTTCATAGGCTTGAAAGCTTTGTTGCTGCTGCCAAGAAAAAACGGCGCGAAAATGATAGCGAAGCGGAGGACCTGCCAGAAAAGGCAAGCCAAAACTCCAAAGGTCGGAAATCCAAAAGGGACTAGCCAAAAAGGAATAGGAAAGGATAAGTGAAGCATTCCAGGATGCAGACCGTGGGCGCTGGATCATAACTTGTCGCTGCCTCTTTTTTGAGGCAATAGACCTTGTAGGGGTAGGCTTTAACAGTGAATTGTGTAAGTGTCGTTTGTGGCCCTAACTCCAGGGTCCTGAATATCCGAAGCGAAACTGACGCAGGACAAACATCACCCAGCGCCTCCGAACGGTCCAGTCGCTGCTGCTGCTGCCGCTGCGCCTTGCTTCGCCGCATTCAAACTCTTCCAGGTGACTCATCGGGGCTTCAGGACTCTACTAGACTTCTGGTTTAGGGTTTAGGGTTTCGGGTTGGGCGTTCTTTTCAGGGATACCGGAATCCCCATCACAAAGCTCTCGCACCTTCGCCAAACGAAATACACATGCAAAGCTTTGACACACCCTTCTGAAGTCACATAGCTAGCCCCACTCGCACTAAACTGCAATACGTTTTAATAAGCTTCATTCCCCTTCTCTCCCTAAAGTGACTTAGCTCACACCTCCACCCCGCCCCAAACCATACTTCACGCACATAGCTCATTCGCCCCTTGCCCTCTTGAGCGAATGTGCCCTCACCTTCTGCCCTAACAGCATAATGGCGCTCACACACCCTCCTGTCAGCGAAATTTGACTTCACCTTTTCCAGTCAAGCCGCGCAGCTCCTGTATCCCCTTTCCCCTTAAGCGGACCTTGACAACAGCAATGGTGCATGCGTGCCGTCCCACAGCATCCGGGCTGGCTCTTTTGAAGAACATCCACTTCCCAAACCGTCCATGCTGGCGGTGGTTGCGTGTTGTCCCCCAGAGCCATGTTGGGCCCCTGGTGAGCGCGTGCAGTTCGCAGAGTCCATGAAGAACATCAGTGGCGATTGGTCCAGCAAGCCCCGGTTTCCAAATCACGCCGGATAGCGTCGGTTTCCGATTTGTCCATTGACCGGTTTAGGCTGCTTAGGTCGGTTGTACTACAAAGGGTGTTGACGGGCTCAGTAAATTTAGCTTCAGACGCAGCATCCAAAACCGAAGAATTGGCAACTGAGACCGACACTTTCCCGATTCTTTCGCGTCGACTCGCATGAGGAAAGCTCCACGGGGGAGGAGCCGGACACCTTAGCTGAGGCAGAGCCAAAGGCCAGAGATTTTTGGACTGTTATTGAAACTGTTATGGAAAAGGAGGGAATAGCATTTGCTTACCGCAATGAACGATTCGGTGGACCACGCATGCCTGTTTCATGTATGTTAAGTTTAGGCTGCGTAGGCCCGTTTCTGCCGACCATGTGGACGCCTTGGCCCTCAACTACCGACGGAGCGGTTCAGACACACATGCACCAGGGGTAGACATGGTGCTCGTTTGAGCTCGGCTATAACCTTCACGAGCATGCTGAGGCGTGAATGAGCCCGAGATTGTGGAGGAGAGTGCTATGGGAGAGTGATACGTAAGAGGAGGACGGGGATCGGATATCCGAGGTTCCATGGTCCCAACGTTACCGGGGCCGGTTGGAGCTAATTAAGGTGATTTTTCTCCCTGAAGCTCTTTAGTATTTCAGATAATGGTTAGTAGTCCGTGTCGAAAGCCAAAGCGCGACGGTCCCGACTCTACTGGGGCTGGCAAGAGCCGACGTGATCCTCCTGAGCGAAAGCCTTCGGTTCAAGGTGGGTGTGTCGGACAGACTCGACGCGGTTAGGCAGTTGAGAAGGACAATGAGACGATGACAGTGCGAGACTTTCCAAGCGGACATGATCGGTATTAATAGACGTGGCAGATATGGACCACAATCCAGGCGTGGACCCTGCCGGAATGATGTGCTCAGAGCTTTGTCGTTTTGTCAAGTTTTGTCCATTCGCAGCTCAAAGCACGCGTTTCCGCATGTGCTCAGAGTGCAACCCAGAGCCAGCCCTGGGCAGGTGTCCGTGGAGGAAGGAATTTGGGGCCTCGTTTGAACGGTCCAGGCGTAT
>CAJNJA010012971.1:0-12869 GCA_905231915.1 Symbiodinium necroappetens | reverse complement strand
CTCAAACCCTAAACCCGAAACCCCATTTCATCAAAACACCATGCACAAAAGATTCAAGCCTTCTCTGGCACCCTGGATTTCGGAGAGAGGGGTTTAGGAGGGTTTTTTGGGCTTCGGGTAACAAGATCGTCGAGTTTGCCACAACCGCTCCGCGGGAGCCGCCGAAATGGGGGGATGGGGGGGGGGGGGGGGNNGGGTTGTTGGGGTTTAGGGTTGAGGGTGTAGGGTTTAGGGTTTTCAGTCATTTGAGGATTGTAACCCCGGCAGGCAGAATCCTCGTGACTGTCGTCATTTTTCACAACAGTCAGTTGTTTCCAAAAGGACAAACGAACTAAATCCGCCAACCCCAAAGCGTGCACGACCAGAGGGACGGCTTAAGGTTTGGGGTGATATCTATTAACAGGGTAAGTTTGGCGTACGCCCGGGACAGGCCTGTCCCAACAGAGAAAACTCAACGTGAAGTAATGGTCATAGTAAACTTCAACAAGTTTTTCAAACCTCTCTTCAGGGCTTCGGCGCCTCGGGTTGAAGAGTTAAGATCTGGCTGGTTACGCATGGACTTGATTCCTGCTCACAGGGGGTGGCGTGCCCTAAGCCCTAAACCCTAAACCCTGACGATGTAGGGATGTAACATGCTTTCAGGGCTTCCGGATTCGGGAGCGGGAGTAGCCCAGGTCTTAACCCACCTCCGACCTTGAAAAGTCTTGGCTTCTTCGGTTTACGGTTTAGGGCTTATTGTTTAGGGTTTAGGGTTTATAGGGTTTAGGGTTTAGGGCTTAGGGTTTGGGGTTTGGGGTTTGGGGTTTGGGGCTTTAGGGTCGCTTTCTGGTCGAGCCCCTGATTTGAGAGGAACTTTCATCAGGGGTTTGAGGCCACGTTTTTGGGGGCCCAAACATCCGGTGCAGCCTCACATTTCCATACATCCTGAACCCGAAACCCTAAACCCCAAACCCTGGAACCCGTAAATAAGCCCAAACTACCTACCTACCTACCTACCTACCTACCTACCTACCTACCTACCTACCTACCTACCTACCTACCTACCTACCTACACGCGTGCATGGCTGTGTTTGTGTCTGCCTGTTTGTGCATTTTGCCATATCATTGCATACTTCTACTTCTTGTGTTAACACGACCATTATTATCAACGCTTCGTGCACCTGGTGCATTCCTTGCATGCGGGCCACTTCACCGTCTTGCACAGCATGACATCGGGCGTTATGTCTTTGATCCTGCACAGAGCTTAAGGTCTAGGGCTTTCGAACCTAAACCCTAAACCCTGAACCCCTAAACCCCTAAACCCTAAACCCAAGAACTCGAGTCTTCCAGCCGGTGAAGGTTTTGGGCTTGCTTGTGGCATGTGTGCTTGATCTTAGGCTTGGGGGCTGAACTCCTGGTGCCGGGTTCAAAGAGTCGTTACGAATCCGACGGGGAAGGGCGGTCGTAAGTTCGACAGGCTTCGTGAGTTGGGGTTAAGGGTTCCTGTTCAAGTTCTGTCTAGGGCTTAAGGGCTTTGGAGTTTAGAGCCTGAGACTTTTCGGGGGCTATGGAGTTCATACATCCTCGAACCCTCAAAGCTATTAATGCAAAAGGCGGCCTTGAAAGCAGGCTGCGGTTGCTGCTCGCGCTGCTGTCGCTCTTTGCACCGTTTACTGTTGCAGTGCTTGCCGAGACCTTGCGTCTTTTCAATCCCCTGGCCACACAGCTCGCAAGTGAACGGCATCTCCGGTAGCCTCTACTTCCGGGTCTTCCTCGAGATCCGCTTCCTCCTCCGCCATTCTCATTCTAGTGCTTTTGCGCTTTGGAGGCCTTGTGTAGTATGCCGTGAACAGCAGCTATAATCTGAACAACTCGAACCCAGTCTCCAAAGACTTGGCTGACGTCCAAGGTTTCCCGCTTCCTCTTTATAGTGCGGGCATTTTTCACAGCCGTATATACGTGCACAGTATACTGTATCCACACCGAGAGTCTTCTCCAATTACTTTGACTAAAGCCGTCATAGAGCTGCAAGCCTAAAAAGCCTTTGCAGAAACCCTCAAAAACCCTCAGACACCAAGGCTGAAGAACCCAAAGCCCAAAACCTTAAACCCTCTCTCTAAACTTGGGCGCTTAAACCCTGCAGACCCGAAACCTACTAGAAGCCCCACACCCCAAAATTTTCTGACACCCTACCTAAGCCCTTAGCCTAAGCCCTAAACCCTAAACCCCGAAACCCTACCTGAACCACGAGTTCTTCTAAGACCTAGAAACATGCAGCCCCTCTTGAGGCTCCTCGCGTGGGCCAGCTCCTCCTTGACCTGACGAAGATTCAACACAAATGGGGGCGTTTGGGTTTAGGGTTTACGGTTTAGGGCTAATTGAGGTGGGAGCCGGACTCGCAGAGATTCAGATGACCAAATAACTTCAAGCAAGTGCGGCAGTGTTGAAAAGCAAAGTTTGAACAAAACATGTGATCGTAAACGTGCATGACTAGGAAAGAAACGCGGCTTCCCAGTATCCACTGAATAAGAAAGGTACCCTTTTTCCAACTGTTCAGTTTTTCATAGACACACCCAGTGCAAAAGGGTAAATACTAGTGGGGACCTAGGAAACCTACAGGAACAACAGGAAACCCATGAAACCAGGAAGCTGCCTCTCCCTGTTTGCCTTGCAGGAAACGTCTGCTACACATCATGCAGCTGATCCTGCACCGCCGTGCTGTCACCAGGTGACGATAAATTCACCCCAGGTGACGACAGATCCATCGCCCAGGATTGCAGCAAATGCAGCATGAGAAGCTTGGACCTGCTGCACATATCGCAGCTGCTCCTGTACCGCGCTGCTGTCGCCACCGTAGTCGGCTGGCCCCCAGGTGACGACAGATCCATCACTCCGGATTGCAGCAAATGCAGCATGAGAAGCTTGGATCTGCTGCACATTCGTCAGCTGATCCTGTACCGCACTGCTGTCGCCACTAGAGCCGTCAACCCCCCAGGTGACCACAGATCCATCACTCCGGATTGCAGCAAATGCATTATGAGAAGCTTGGACCTGCTGCACATCTCGCAGCTGCTCCTGTACCGCACTGCTGTCGCCACCATAGTCGGCTGGCCCCCAGGCGACCACGGATCCATCACTCCGGATTGCGGCAAATGCACTGTGAGAAGCTTGGACCTGCTGCACATCTCGCAGCTGCTCCTGTACCGCGCTGCTGTCGCCACCGTAGTCGGCTGGCCCCCAGGTGACGACAGATCCATCACTCCGGATTGCAGCAAATGCACCAAAAGAGGCTTGGATCCGCTGCACATTCGTTAGCTGATCCTGTACGGCATTGCTGTCGCCACCAGAGTGGGCTTCACCCCAGGTGACGACAGATCCATCGCCCAGGATTGCAGCAAATACCAAACAACAAGCTTGGACCTCCTGCACATCTCGCAGCTGCTCCTGTACCGCACTGCTGTCGCCACCATAGTCGGCTGGCCCCCAGGTGACGACAGATCCATCACTCCGGACTGCAGCAAATGCACCAACAGAAGCTTGGATCTGCTGCACATTCGTCAGCTGACTCTGCACCGCACTGCAATCGCCACCAAAGCGTGCATTGCCCCAGGTGACGACAGATCCATCACTCCGGATTGCAGCAAATGCAGCATGAGAAGCTTGGATCTGCTGCACATGTCGCAGCTGCTCCTGTACCGCACTGCTGTCGCCACCAAAATCGGCTGGCCCCCAGGTGACCACAGATCCATCGCCCCGGATTGCAACAAATGCACCATCAGAAGCTTGCATCTGCTGCACATTCGACAGATCCTGTACCGCACTCCTGTAGCCACCAGAGTGGGCTTCAGGCCAGGTGGCCACAGATCCATCACTCAAGAGAGCGGCGATTGCAATGGAAACGCCACCTTGCCTGGAGGCTTTAACCTGGACCTGGTTCATATGTAGAGTGAGAACGTCTCCACTCCTCAACTTCGCTTCTGTGACACTTTGTGCTCCGTCAAGCACCTCTCCAGCAGAATTCAGCAGCCGCCCCCTACTCGGGACCGCCAGAGCACTCTGGGCGCGGTGCTTCAATGACTCAACGGATGCATCCACCTCCACTTCCATAGCGGCACGCTTGCCACTCAGCAGATGCACATCCACGGAAATCGACATGATGCTTCGTAGAGTGGTCTAGACCAAAGTCTACAGCTTACTGGGTCATATAATAGGGTACTAGACCCAAAACCCTAAACCCGGGGTTAGAGTTTAGGGTTCAGTGAAGGTTGGGGCTCAAGGAACGCTAGGCCCTAAGTTGACTCAGGCTAAGGGTCCGAGTTTATATGCTTTTAAAGTTAGGTTTTATCGGGTGTGCTAATTTTCGGGTGTTTTGTTGCTCCATCTATATATGTCTTATTTGATGGCATGTGAAACTATACGTTATTAAGCTATGGTGTGTTCTATTCTATTCCATTCTATTTTATTCTATTGAAGTTTATTACATTTGATTTAAGCTTTAGGGCTCCAGTACTTTTGGCTTTATCTAGGGTCTAGGGCGCCAGTGCTTTAGGGTTTAGGGTTTAGGGCTTAAAAGGTTTGACAAGGTCTCTGCGCTGGGTTTACCCCAAGTATCCAAAGGACCCGACAATTAGGTACTTAGGTTTCGGATAATAGTTCAGTATGATTATTAGGTACTTGGGCCCTTCGGGTTAGGGCTTATATACCTGAACTCCAAAGAACTTACATTTTTGAGGACTTATATAAAGAAATCCTAATGACGAGCCCCAAAATGGTAGGTTCTTTAGGGTCCAGGTAGGGTTTAGGTTTGAAGCTTCCCAGAGACTCCAATATCCCTTAATTAAGGAATATACCTTGATTCTTATTAGGGTTCCTATAAAAATTCAAGGTATATTCCTTCATTAGAGATAATGGAGTCTCTGGGTTTAAGATCTTGAGATCCCAGGGGTTCTGCTTGAAGAAGTACAGCAAGCGGATTCGCGTCTTCGCGCGCACGCAGGACTTGGAATCCCCTTGAGCCACCCCAAACCCGAAACCCTGTTTAGGGTTTAGTTCAGGGTTTAGGGTTTAGGGTTTAAGGTAAAGTTAAACCCTGAAGCCAGAAATTTGCCTAAAGTCTAGACCAGGCCTGACCGTCTGGAAGATCTAGGATGCAGACACCACCCTAACCCCTAAACATTGCCCGAAACTCCCTAAACCCTAAACCCTGAAGAACCTGCTGCGCTCGGGTCCAAAACGTTCATTCCCTCCGATTTGGTACTTGCTCCGAAGGTTTACCAACTTCAGAGTTCGGGTTTGGGGGCTTAGGGCTTAGGGTTTAGGGTTTAGTGTCTAGGTTTGAATTTGAAGGTTGGGGTGGAGCGAAACTCTGGCAGAGGCCTGCCCTATCTCCCCATGTCTTGTATGAAAACACAGCGGCTCACCTTTGCACATCCGGAGCAGCGCAGGCTTCAGTCAGCAAGCGTGCAATGGCTGCATGGCCAGTGTCCCTCGCCACGGCGAGGGCCTCACCTCTCTCGCGTCCATCATTCGCATGGGCAGCCGCTTCTAGGAGTAGTCGTACGATCTCCACGTTGCCAGAACGCGATGCGAGGACAAGGGGCGAGACAAAACACTGAACCTTGGGCTTTGCTGAGGTGCTGTACAATCTACTACCAGAGAGGGCGGTCAAAAACCGTCTTGGGAGTGAAAATAATGCTCTGCAACAGTCAAGAAACGATGGTAAGGCGCTCTCTATCCACTTGCACGACGGCTGACTCGCAGTCTACATCGGCCCGGGCCTCCAAAAGCGACCGCACCACCTTCACACAGCCCCTTTCACACGCCACGCCCAGGGGCGTCCGTTCCTTACCGGCTTGCCCGAACCTTTTGCTTGGATCTGCTCTGGCATCCAAGAGAAGCTTCACGATTTCTTCACGGTCATCGCCACGTTTCACTTCATAGAAAGCTGCACAGATCGGCGAGATGAGTTGCTCAATGTTGTTTACAAAATCCATATCCGGCTGGGCCTTTGCCTCCAACAGCAACTTCACTACCTAGGTTCGGGCGCTGGTTCTCCTACTAGTCGGTGTCAAACAGGAGACACCAAAACAAAAGGACAAAAGTGTACTACGGGGGTCCTTTGCATATAAGAAAATCATTAAACTGGAAGCTGTTTTGTTACTACTGGAACGCTAAGACAAGTGGGCAGTTCTCTAAACTAGGGTCCCTTTTAGGGGTCCATTTTATAAGGGTGCCGTACTACATTGGGGACCCAAAAAGGGACCCTAATTTAGAGAACTGCCCAAGTGGCTTCTGTGGGTTACTGGGAGGCAAAGAGACTCCATTATCCCTTTTTTTAAGGAACATACCTTAAATCTTATTAGGGTTCCTATTATAATCTAGGGTATATATTCCTTAATTCAGGGATATTGGAGTCTCCGGGGGTAGCCGAGTCGCTTCCACGTGGCCTTCTGTGCACGCTGAGCCCAGGGGCGTCGGCGAGTGGGAATGGTGGGAGTCCGGATCCAGGGGCTGCTGTAACCTGGATCGGGGCCGAAGGGCTTTGGGGGCTCGGGGGCTGGGATTTGGGGTTTAGGGTTCAGGGGGCTCTTTTCTAGGGCTTTGGGGTTTAGAGAGGGTTTAGGGTTTAAGGGTTTAGGATTTAGGGGTTAGGGCTTGGAGAAAGTATTTTGGGCTGAGGATCCGCAAAACAAACTCCCCAAACCCCGAACCCGAAAAAAAAAACGGAAAGCCCCTCGCCTGAGACCCCAAGACCCTCAAATCCCAAAGCCTGAAGCCCTGAGGGCTGATACCAGAAAGGCACCACAATAACACTGAAACTTCCGAGGCCAAACAAAAATGGCGTTAGGGTTTAGGGTTTTTTTTTACAGGGTTTTGGGTTTAGGGTTTCGGGTTGAGGGTTCGGGTTCTTCTTTATGTGTGACGGCGTTTAGGGTTTAGGGCTTAGGGTGGCCTCCAATAATGGCCAAGGCACAAGTCCTCCACTCTTTCGGTCAAGCCACACTCAGCTGCCTCATGGAACTGAAAGACTTCGTAGGCAGAGGAGCTCGCAAATGAGAGGATCACATGCTGGAGGTCAGAAGGCACCTTGGGCTGTATGGGGCTCATATGCTCTACTTAGGTCTAGGGTGTTTTAATTTCTTTGTTGGACTTCTAGGGGTAGTCCTTGCGAGTCCAGAGAGCACCTCCAGGATGTCTGCCTCCTCCAGCACCACGCCATCACGGAGGAGCTTCTGTCGGAACCGCGGCTGTCCGCAGAGTTTCTGGAGATGCTGCTTCAGAGTCCGCACATCGCGCAGCTCCTCTACGACCTCTGCTGGGAGCGCAATCCTTGGTTCCCCATATCCCCGTAGTAATCATAAGAATAAGAGCAATATCAATAATGATAACAGGAACACTAAGAATCATGATGCGGAGAAGTGAAGCGTACCCTTGTTCCTGAGTCGCGAATGTAGAAGGGGGAACAGATGGTAACAAGGCTCTACAAACCCTTCAAGCAATCAAACTCTACTGCTCGGTGATCTATCGTACCTTGAGACCCAGAGAGCCAGATACCCCTTAAGTAACGAATATACTATACCTTAAACCATGATATTAAGGCCCCTATAATGTAAGGTATATTCCTTACTTAAGGGGTACTGGGCCCTCTGGGGAATAACCCAAAAAGGTACCCTCTGGGAGTGCTGGGAAATCCCCCCAAAAGTCGCGACTACTTCGGTGCCTATAAACCCAAAAAGGAATCCTTCCCCTAGGGCACTACTTGGAGGGTCAGGGGACTTAGTAAGTAGATACTTTATAGACTTATAAGTACCCTAAAAGGGATCCTAATTGGGGTTATGATACTTATAAGTCTATAAAATAACTACTTACTAAGTCCCCCGACGCTCCAAGTAGGGCACTAGGGTAGTTCTCTACAGTTACGGCCCCCTTTTCAAGGTTCCCAATATATAAATCCTGCATTGCGCTAAGGCACCCTACACTATGGGAAGTATGGTCTATTCCTTACTATGGGCACTGCAGGATTCATAGGGCAGTTCTCTAAATTAGGGACCTTTCTAGATCCCAAGTATAGTAGAGGCACCCTTATCAGAGGGACTCCAAGCGGTTCACCCCTAAACCCTAAGACCCTAAAACCCTAAGACCCTAAACCCTAAGACCCTAAGACCCTAAGACCCTAAACCCTAGACCCTAAGACCCTAAAGCCTAAGGCCCTAAACCCTAAGACCCTAAACCCTAAACCCTAAGACCCTAAACCCTAGACCCTAAACCCTAGAACTACCCACTTGGGGGACCAAGGATCAATTCCTCACCGGAGACTTTCCAGACCTTCAGCATCTTCGGCGGCACTCCGCGGACGGCTCAGACAAGTGTAGGGGCTTAGCGAGTTCGGATTTAGGGGTTTAGGGCTTAAGGGATCAGGGCCCCAACTAGAGCTGTTTGACTATTTCCCCGCGAGTTTATAGCCATTTTTCTACGTTCCCTGACCCTTTCCAAGCCTGACACTTGACTATGAACCCTAAACCCAAAACCTGAACCATGCCCTTGAAAAGCGAAAGCTTGAATCCAGGTCTCTACTTAACGCGTGGAGGGCCCTGCCTAAAGCCTGTTCAGAGCCCTGCAACTTGAGCCGCCGACCTTCGCACCAACCCTAAACCCTAGACCCTAAACCCTAAACCGTTAGACCTTCGCACCAACCCTAAAGCCTAGATCCGGAACCTCCGAAACATCGAACATGAAGCCCTAAAGCCACTCATTGGTCAGGGGAGGCACTTGAGAACCTGCGCCGGGTGTCGGCCGAGGTTATCGGGAAGGCCGCCCTCAGCCCTAAACCCTTAAAGCCCTAAACCCTAAACCCTTAAAGCCCTTACAGCCCTAAGTCATTGTTGCTTTGTGGTTGTGGAAGGGGGGGACCGGGGGACGGAGTTTCACTATATCCTGTGCATGTCTGTCTGTCTGTCTGTCTGTCTGTCTGTCGGTCGGTCGGTCGGTCGGTCTGTCTGTCTGTCTGTCTGTCTGTCTGTCTGTCTGTCCGTCTGTCTGTTAGTGTGTAAGATTGTTAGTGTGTTAGTTAGTTAGTTAGTTAGTTAGTTAGTTAGTCAGTCAGTCAGTCAGTCAGTCAGTCAGTCAGTCAGTTAGTCAGTCAGTCAGTCAGTCAGTTAGTTAGTTAGTTATTTACAATTTAGTTAGTTAGTTAGTTAGCTAGCTAGCTAGCTAGCTAGCTAGCTAGCTAGTTAGTTAGTTAGTTAGTTAGTTAGTTAGTTAGTTAGTTAGGCAGGGTTTAGGGTTTAGGCTTTGGGGTGTGTTTGTTTGTTTGATTGTTTGTTTGTTTGTACAGCACACAGATGCATCTAAACTTACACGACGGACGTGAGCCACGAATATTATACGGTATGCGCATATATCGCAGGATACATGGCATTCACACGAGTTTACAGTAATAATCGTTTCCCCCTAATGTTAAACGAACCCCCTAACATAAACACTGATTTCCGGGGCTTTGGTTTTTATACTAGGGGGGTTTCGGTGCATCCGGGGTTGACAGTAATAGTTAATGAACCAGGCAGTCAGACAAGTAAGTACTTAACCAACGACCGTTTCCTACGCAGCCGTTTTTGGCTGTAGATCAGACAGTCAGCCTGCCTCGTTTGGGAGGGGGGGAGGGCGGGAGGGAGGGAGGGAGGGCCTAATAACAAGCCCAACAACAACTGCCAAACCCCGAAAAACCTGCCCTAAACATGAAATTGCATCGACTCCTAGTTGCTTGTTATCCTAGCCCGAAAACCCCTGAATCAAACCCAATTATAACCCTAGCCTGAACTCGCGAAGTATCTTCACCATTATTTCCCAAACAGTATCACTCTAATATGAAAACTACCTCGACTCCTGGAAGCCTGCAGCCTCCAATAGTCACTTAAAGCCTTGAGAAATTCTTGAAACCCTAAGCCCTGAGCCTTAAACTCTACAGCCCTAGGCCCGAAACCTTCAGCCCCAAGCCCTAAGCCCCTAGCCCAGAGAGCCCAAGACCCCTTAATTAAGGAATAGACCTTAAACCATATAATATATTAAGGCCCACCTATAACTTAAGGTATATTCCTTAATCAAGGGGTGTTGGGCTCTTTGGGAAACCCTAAGCGCAAAGCTCTGAGCTCTAAACCCGAACACTAAAACCTTAAAGCCCTAAGCCCTAAACCTTGAGCCGTTTAGTAGTGCTGTCATCTTGGCTCCATTAAAACTAATACAATCCTAGGACCCTAGGCCTAATGCATTTAACTTAATTTAAATTGTGGGCCCGAAACTGCAAAATCCCTGGGCCGGGAGGTTTTTATATTAGGGGAGGGGGGTGTACTGTTAGTGGGGAAGCGATTTAACCCTATGCAGCATCATCTCGAGTAGTAGCAGTAGACCAATGTTGGTGGTACTGGAAGCAAGGATATGTGTCAAGGCACTGTGTTTGTTCTCGCTAGTGGGTTTCTTGTTGTTCTATAAACCCTGAACCCTAGACCCACGACCCTAAACCCCAAACCCTAGACCCAACACTCTAAACCCTAAAGCCTAAACCCTAAAAACCATAAACCCTAAACCCTACCATACTCAGCTTTTCAAGCAGGCCCGAGGTAGAGGGTTGACGCTGAGGATTTCGAGATTTTGAGAGGGCTGGAGGACCTGCGCACGTTGCAGACGGAAGTTCGGTTTAGGCTTTAGGGTTTAGGGTTTATAGGGTTTAGGGTTTAGGGTTTTGGTTTAGGGTTTAGGGTTTAGGGTTTCAGTTTTGCGCCATCACCATTTGAAAGTCTGCTGTTCTGGGTTGACGTGGTCTGAGTCTGCACCCAGTCTTCTCACAGAGAGAACCCGAACTTACAGCTCAGCTCAGGGAATTTAGGATTTAGGGTTTGAGTTTTTAGGGTTCGGGTTAAGTATGCTCTAAACCCTAAGGCGAATGTTCTGCAGTTGTGTGATACTTGGCAACAGTCTTCCCTACAGAAAAAAATCCTGCCTCGTCTAAGTATTCCCGAAACCCTCCACTTAGGGTTTAGGGTTTAGGGTTTAGGGTTCTGTACTCAACCCTAAACCCTAAACTTCTATACCCTAAATGCTACATATGCAGGCGAACGACCTTGTCTTCCGCTCTTCAAAGGAGGACACCAGCTCTTTCCGTTCTAGGAGTGAAATACAGGATCACCGGGGTTCGGGTTCCCCATATGAATCCCAAATATTGGGTGGTTTAGGGCTTTGTTTTTTTTTATGGCCATGTTTATTGTTCCTCGTGCTTTATGAATGCTTACTACGATTGCCAGCGGCACTGTTTTTTCGGCTGACATGGTCGGGGCTTTGGGGAAGGGATTAGGGTCTGTTTCCCTAGCTCAGAGCTTGATTCAAGGCTAAACCCCAAACCCCAAATTTCTCGCCAACACCTTGGTTGCAAGAAGCATCCAATGCAACCCTCACTCGACTTCCACGCCTTGTTCGGGGCTGCGGGCTGCTGAGTAGGTAGTTTTATTAGGGAGACCCCTTAACGGTGACTTTTCTTAACCCTACTTTATGACTCCCTTGGAAAGGGGCCTTATACCCCCCAAGGGTATCCTGAATTTTGACTCCAACTACGAAGCCTTTTGCATCCTAGGCCCGGTATCCGAATCTCTCAACTGAACCTAAACCCTAAAGCCCTAAAGCTTTAAAGCGCCCTAAACCGCCAAAAAGCAATGTTGCCCCAAACACTAATGCAGACCCTTCAATTTTAGAAGCATCCCTTCTTTATGGCTGTGGATAGAGGTTGCTTCGAGGGCCACCCGGTTTCTGCCGGTCTTCCGAATCTGGTTTAGGGGTTTAGGGTTTAGGGTTTAGGGTTGTGTTCTTTTGGGGCTTAGGGTTTAGAGTTTAGGGTTTAGGGCGCTATAGACTTGGAAGATGTGGGAACACTTGTTTTCCACTCCTTGGCTTGAGAAGATTCTGTAACATCGCATTGCCTCTACAAGGGTTCGATAAACATGTCTTAGGTCTTGCGTCAAGCGACCACCCTCGAAGGGTTTAGGGTTCGGGGTTTAGGGTTTAGTGTTTAGGGTTCGGGTTTAGGACTTAGGGTTGCCTGCGAAGCATCATGTCGATCTCTGTGGATGTTTATCTGCTGAGTGGCAAGTGTGCCTCCATGGGAGTGGAGGCGGATGAATCCGTTGAGTCATTGAAGCTCCATGCCCAGAGTGAATTGGCGGTCCCATGCTTTGCGCGGCTGCTGAATTCTTCTGGAAAGGTGCTTAACGGAGCACAAACTGTCACAGAAGCGAGGTTGAGGAGTGGAGACGTGCTCACCCTGCATGTGGACCAAGTCCTAATCCAGCTTCACGCCGCCACAGGGCCAGCCAATCCCTTCTCTGCGTTCGCCGCGCTCCTGGGCGATGGATCTGTAGTCACTTGGGGCAATGTCATGTTTGGTGGCGACAGCATGGCGGTGCAGCGTCATCTGCGAGATGTGCAGCAGATCCAAGCTTCTGATCGTGCATTTGCTGCAATCCTGTGCGATGGATCCGTCCTCACTTGGGGTGACGCCCGCTTTGGTGGCAACAGCAGTGCGGTACAGGACCAGCTGCGAGATGTGCAGCAGATCCAAGCTTCATCTGGTGCATTCGCTGCAATCCTGGGTGATGGATCTGTGGTCACCTGGGGTGATGCCTGCAACGGTGGCGACAGCACTGTGGTACAGGACCAGCTGCGAGATGTGCAGCAGATCCAAGCCTCTCACCATGCATTTGCTGCAATCAGGACCGATGGATCTGTGGTCACCTGGGGTCGTGCCGGCTATGGTGACGACAGCAGTGCGGTACAAGACCAGCTGCGAGATGTGCAGCAGATCCAAGCTTCATCTGGTGCATTCGCTGCAATCCTGGGTGATGGATCTG
>CAJNJA010012970.1:0-12869 GCA_905231915.1 Symbiodinium necroappetens | reverse complement strand
GTCATTTTCTTCCTCGGCATTTCGCAATGGCATGTCCGTGCATTCTTCACTTCTCATTTTCCCGCCTGTACCTTCAGGACGAGATCGCACCAGAGGCCTTCCACCCTCCACGTTGCCAGCAGACCGCCTGGCTTCGTGTTGCCGCGTGTTCTCGCGGAAAGAGTCGCTAAAAAGCTGGCATTTCCCGATGGTGTCCGCGCGTCGCCATTCAGCCAACCTGGCTTCGAGCCGGTCACACTGGTCTGTTTTAGCTCTTCATGGATTCTTGCCTCGGGCCGACCAGGAAGCGTTCCATTGCGGTGCTGGGATCCATGATTGCTATAGAGTCTGGTAGGGTTGCTGCGAGCCGATGTGTTGAGTTATCAAGGTGTGGCCGGCTGATATGCTGTTAGGATTGGCGCGTGCGCGCATCCCTGCTCCAGGCTCATTCTGCGTCTAGAGTCTTTGGCATGCTGTCTTTTTGGTCCTCAAATAACCAAGCAAAAGTGCCGCGCAGCGCCTGCAGCGGTGGACCTTGGCCAGGATCGGGGCTCTTGTGGTTTTGTTTTTCCTGCTCCACAGGAGTTGGCTCTGGGGGCGAGGCGGTTCAGAAGCTCTGGACTTCGCCGTCGATCCAACCTCCTGCATCCCCGTCCTTAGCTGAATATCTGTCTATCGGGGCAATTTCTGCGGAGAAGGCAGCCGGGTGACTAGCAGCCCCGCCGGTTCGGGTTCCGGTTCGGGCTCGCTGCCTTCCCTGGGCCTTGGCTCGACTTGGCGGGTGCAGTTGCGCTGCTGCGCCGCACTCGCCGATCCTGTCTTGAAATGCGCCAAAGCGCTGGTACCTGCCAGCCCGCCAGTAAACAATTTCTATTTATCCTGGGCTTGAGGGTTTAGGGTTTAGGGGTTAGGGGTTAGGGTTTTTCGGGTTTAGAGTTCTGAGGGTGTAGGGTTTAGGGTTCAGAGTTCATAGAGTCATAGAAGTTGTTAAGAGTTTGTTGGGAGCGAAGCGTTCTGAGCCGAGAGTTTTGAGCGAACCGCTGTCGTTTTCTGATTTCGATGTTGGGGCTGGGCTGGGCTGGGCTGGGCTGGGCTGGGCTAAGGTTGACGCTGGAGCTGGCTGGCTTGGGGGGGCGGGCTAGGGTTTGGGTTTTAGGGTTTAGGGTTTAGGGTTTATAAAAATTGTCTAGGGTTCGGGTCCTGAGTATTGTGCGGTTTTGTGCGGGTTTTGACCGGGTTTCGGCTTTTGCTTTCCTGCAATTTTGCTCTTTCTGGAATCCGCAAATTGGGCCAAAAAGCCCTTATCTAAGAAGCCCAAAATGGTCAACAATCATAGAAATCTGCTATTTTTGACATTTCCGGAATCCGCAAAATATGCAAAAAGTCCCCTTTTTGGCAAATTTGGAAGTTTTTGGGAAACCCAAACAAAATAGTAAAAAATTACGAAAATCTGCAATTTTGCGCTTTCCGGCGTCCGCAAATTAAGTAAAAAATCGCATATTTTGGCAACTTTGCAAGTTTTTGGGAAATTCAAATGCGCAAAAAGCCGCACATTTTAGCAATTCTGATGTTTTCGGTAAGCCTGCCAGCCCGCCAGTAAACAATTTCTATTTATCCTGGGCTTGAGGGTTTAGGGTCTAGGGGTTAGGGTTTAGGGTTTTTCGGGTTTAGAGTTGTGAGGGTGTAGGGTTTAGGGTTCAGAGTCCATAGAGTCATAGAAGTTGTTAAGAGTTTGTTGGGAGCGAAGCGTTCTGAGCCGAGAGTTTTGAGCGAACCGCTGTCGTTTTCTGATTTCGATGTTGGGGCTGGGCTGGGCTGGGCTAGGGTTTGGGTTTTAGGGTTTGGGGTTTAGGGTTTATAGAAATTGTTTAGGGTTCCGGTCCTGAGTTTTGTGCGGTTTTGTGCGGGTTTTGACAGGGTTTCGGCTTTTGCTTTCCTGCAATTTTGCGCTTTCCGGAATCCTTAAATTAGGCCAAAAAGCCCTTATCTAAGAAGCCCAAAATGGTCAACAATCATAGAAATCTGCTATTTTTGACATTTCCGGAATCCGCAAAATATGCAAAAAGTCCCCTTTTTGGCAAATTTGGAAGTTTTTGGGAAACCCAAACAAAATAGTAAAAAATTACGAAAATCTGCAATTTTGCGCTTTCCGGCGTCCGCAAATTAAGTAAAAAATCGCATATTTTGGCAACTTTGCAAGTTTTTGGGAAATCCAAATGCGCAAAAAGCCGCGCATTTTAGCAATTCTGATGTTTTCGGTAAGCCTGCCAGCCCGCCAGTAAACAATTTCTATTTATCCTGGGCTTGAGGGTTTAGGGTCTAGGGGTGGGCTGGGCTGGGCTGGGCTAAGGTTGATGTTGGAGCTGGCTGGCTGGGGCGGGGCTAGCTGGTGGGTCTGGGGGGGGGACGTTGAGCCTCCTGGTTGCGGAATTCCCCAGCTCGACAAGGTTGGTGCTTAACTAGGGGGGGGGGGGCGGTGGGGTTTAGGGTTCTGGCAAGATGAAAAAGGCTACATACCACATAAAGGCGACCTACGCCACGACTCCGGAACTTGGCCGTGGCTGATTTCGCGGCGCACCCTCCGACAAGCTCGGACACAGTGTGATCGCTGGCAGATTTGTGACTGCACGCATAAACATTCACCAACCATGCAAACAACCCTCGTGAACAACCCTCACTCCCGTCGTTGGGCACACAATAATGATCCTTTTGAAAACGAAGGACATGCAATTTATTGACCAGCCGTCTACGTTACTTACCATGAGCCTCCCAGTCCCGAACTTTTCACTCCAAAAATCAAAAGCGCAAAAACCTAGTAACCTACCCAAGCCCTAAACCCTGAACCCTGATTAAACCCTGAACCCAAAACCCCCAAACCCTTAACCCCCAAACCCTTAAACCCTAAGCCCTAAACCAATAACCTATCCATAGTCTCCGCTTCGGCAACAGACGCTGGGACTCCTGCTGCTCGCTATCAAAAAGGCGCTGAGTGCAGTTCCAAATGCACTGCTGGTCCTCTTTAAGGTTGGGGGTAGTATGTAAGGTTTCAGGGTTTTGGGTCTTTACGTTGCATTGTCTGCGTCTTAGGAAGCGCTCAACTTGACTGCAGTGGCCCCTTAATAATCTGCAAAAACCCAGGCCCCATGGCAGTCCCTTCTGTAATAATAAAGGGCAACCGTTTTCCTAAAATTCGGTTTTAATAAGGAGACTCCCAAAACAAAAGGGCAAAAGGGTACCGCCGGGAGCTCCACTAGACTTGGACCATGAAAGGTTAGGCTGCGGAGGATCCCCGCAAAACCCTAAATCCTAAACACTAAACCCTAAATACTAAGCCCTAAACCCTAAACCCTAAATCCTGAACCCTAGGCCCTAAATACTCAACCCAGCTTGCAATCTTCGGGCTCGGGAATCAGAGTCTACTTGTCCAGTATCCTAGGGGAACTACAGGTGAACCGTCGGGATCATCTAGGGATTGTGGTACCCCCCCAACAAAGGCTAGAGGTTACCTACCCTACTACTAATCCCTGGCTCGAAGTAGGGAATGGGGGAATGGATCCCTATGATGGTCACTTAAGGTCCCCCTATAGTAGTTCCAAGAGCCCATTCCCCCATTCCCTACTAAGAACCAGGGAGACTAAGCCACTAGGCAGATGCGACTTGCAGTGTCTTAGGGCGACGTTCTGGAGCTGCGGCTTTCCACGTCGGGGTCTACGGCTTCGTTTCGGTAGGGACCTGTAGGGGTTAGGGTTTTTGGGGTTCGGGGTTTAGGGTTTAGGATTAAGAAACCCTGGCCCTATATCCCCAAATCACAAGGATTCATATAAAGAGCCCTAAGAAAGACCCAGGGTTCTTAATCAGGTTCCTGTACTGCCCCCATCTGCAATTGAGTCACGCCTCACATTTTCTGACCTAGATCTTCTGACCTAGAGTGGGAATAGGTGATCAGAACCTAACTTTACTGCGCAGGCAAGCCTGCTTCATGGGAGAATGTTGGATAAAGAAGAAAGCTTTTGCTGTAAACCTGGTTACCAAGGTACCATCACAATCAATCTAATCAGGCTGCTATTAAAGCTCCGAGGCTTGTCAGTACCCTTCTTACCACTTACATCAACTTACCATAACTTACCTATAACCCGGAGAATAACCTACTGACTTCGTTTCTTAGGAGTTGGAGCCTTATACCTAAACAGAACCCTGAACCGCTAAACCCGAATATCTGAAGCCTGAACCCTATTCCGACGCAAAACCCGACGCCCCAAACGTAACCCCAAGCCGATAATGAACCCGAAACCCTACATCTACAACCGTCGTAGGTAAGCCCGCAATGCAAACGTTAGTCTTTAGAACCCCATGGGTACATACTGGGACAAACAGAATGTAGTAAACCCCAGACATTGAAAACCGGATTAAGGACAATTAGTGCTGGGATTCCCTATGCATTACCCTTAGGGATTGAGGCTATTGGGTTTCCAACTTTTGGGCTTCTACTGTATAATTCCATAGAACAACCCAGAGACCGGTATGGGGATCACGATTCAGGGGCCTCAAGGACTAGATCAGAGTTTTATGCAGCATATTCTGGCATAAGTATGCAAGGATTATCGAAGAAGTTGTTTTACTAGATATTCTAAGCCTTACTGCCTTATAAGTATACAAGGATCAGAAAGGAAGGATTTTTACTACACATTCTTTAAGGCTTGCTATAGATAAAAGAACTACCGACCACCAAAAGCGGCTCCTTGTATGCAAGTGAATCCTCTGGAGTGTCCACACACCTGTGGTTCCATCCAGGTTTCTGTAAGGTGTGAGGGTTGGGGCTTGGCTCAAAAGGACTTAGGATCACACGGAAATGTAGCCTCAAACACCATAAACAGTGTCCACCACACATCGTGAAGTTCATCACATTGTACCACATGCCTTGTTCGATGGGCCTGTCCACAGGATGCCAAGAAGCAACAGTTCAACCGCATCATCGCGCGACTATGGACATGTGTAAACCCACGACAGCACCTGCAGTGTAATCTGCGCATAGAACACGGCAGCAGTAATGTAGACGAAATCATGCAAAAACCTGGGGGGTCAAACGTCGTAGCCCAACAAAGAGCATGATTCCAAGTGGCCTTAAGCATTTTCTAGGGGATACAGAAACCCTACTTCGTGAAAAGTCCTCAGGTTTTCTTGGGTATAGTCTGCCTGGTAGCATGGTAAGGTAGTAATGAACGGAAATGCTGCTAATATGTACCAGGGTATGCAACGGTGAACGGATGTCAAGCTGAAAATACACGGCAATTTCAATACATTCTGACTTACTACAATGCGGCTCTAAGTTCGAAGGGTTTACACAAAACAACACCATGAGTAGGCATCTCCCTGTGAAGTCAAAGAAGACAAAATCCACGCTAGCCCGATCGAACCTACAGGTGAGCAGCAGGGGAAAACATCCATGTCACCCCGCCTGAAACTCAAATGTTAAGCTGCACGCAAGTTCAGCAACATAACATCTCCAAACGAGCGCCCACAATCCCCAAGCTTCCAGCAGCTCAGGGTTCACCTATTATCAATGCTATTCTCATTAGTATACTATTATCCGGTGCAACATCCCTGGTTTATTCGGGTTTCAGAGCTTCGGGTTTGGGGCTTAGGGGTTTAGGAGCTTAATGCACAGCTGTCGACACCAAAGCTATTCTCACTAACTGCATCAAAACGGCAAGGATCGCTAGACGCATGTTCATGGCGATGCTGGCAAGAAACGTCTGTCGTCCTCTGTGCAGCATGCCTAGTAGGCACAGTATCCCGGATCCGGATCCTTCCCTGCCCCTGGCCAGCAGCGTACACTTCCTGAAATGCAAGCCTTACTTTGCACAGCCGCACAAGAAAGATGAGCCATCCTTTCACAGTTTGTATCGGAACCCGCCCCCCCCCCACCGCCCCCCCCGCCCCAACTCCCACCGTCGGCCTCTCAAAACAGTGGCCCAGGATCTTCATCGTCGCTTTCTGCCCCTAGCCCAGGGACGCCAGTATAGAGGGAGTCTTGACTAAGGGTTACGCTTCCCGCAATTCCCCACGTCTTCGGGTTTGGAACTTCGGTTGTCATACGGTTGATGATATAAGTGATGTGATGCCCATGATAAGGAATATACCATAATTCCCATAGTGTAGGGTTCGTATGGTCATGCAGGGTTTATATCATCAGCAGTAGGCTCTTTGCGGCTATCAGGGCAGGCCCCGAGTCGAAGCCGAGGTCACATGATTCAGGTTTTGGGGCTTAGGGTTTAGGGGTTTAGGATTTAGGGTTTAGGGCTTCGGGCTTTATGATTTGTGGTTTAGGATTTAGGGCTTCGGTCTTGATGCTCTTCCTGCCGAGGATGTGCATTCAGGATTCTGATTCAGCGTTCTTCCACCATCACCGAGTAGAGTGCTCACCCCCAACCCATGTCTTCCCGAACCCAGGCTTTTGAGCTTTGCCATTCCATGCTACAGCCCCTTTCCCGCTCTTGGGGTTTTTAGGGGTGTAGGGTCATTAGACTGAGAAGGGTTGTAGTAGCTGGGCTTTCAGGTCTGTAGGAGGTTTCGGGGCTCAGGCCTTTGCATTCTTGCAAAGCCCTCCCACAGTTAAATCAGCAAAAGGATTTTTAATTTCGACGGCGCACTCCAAATCACCTGTATATGGGTCCGCCTAGACAGGAAGGACACTTGGAAAAGGCTGCCTTATGTAAGCAGACACTGGCTGACCCTCCAACAAGTCGAAGCCGAAACATCCCCTAAACCACCTGCGTGACCTTGACACTATCCTAAACCTCCCTTATATGCCTTTTTAAGGTTCTCTAGACCGAAACCCTTTAAAGGGAACCCTCAAAAGATAGGGTTTTTTTGGGGCCATAGGCATAGAACCCCAAAGCTCTATAAGCCCTAAACCATACATCGTTGCCATCGATGCGACCTCGGTCTGATACCCGGCTGTTAAGTCTGTGGTTTACAGAATTTTCTGGAAGCAGGGTTCAGGTTTCGCGTAGGGCGTAGGGCTTCTACGACTTCATACTACCCCACAAACCTGCCAAACCCCAAACCCCAAACCCTAAACCCTAAACCCTAAACTCTAAACCCTAAACCCAAACCCTAAACCCTAAACCCTAAACCCTGAACCCTGAACCTTAAACCCGAAAGACCGTAAATGCAAAGAGTGGCACGTAAACCCCCCTGAGCCGGTCGCCTGGAGCACTTGCTGCATGTGCATCAAGCCAGCAGCCCGCTCCATCTGCAGAGCGGTTTAGGGTTTAGGGTCTATAGGGCTTAGAGTTTAGGAGTTTAGGGGTTTAGGGGGTTTAGGGTCTAGGGCCCCTAAACCCTAAACCCCAAAACCCCAATGTAGGGTGTTAGGGTTTCGGAGTTTTAGATTAGATCTCAGGCTCCAGGAGCGGAGGATGCTTCGAGGTAGGGGTTTAGAAGAACATCTCGGCTGAGCACTTCAGCTCGAAGGGACCATGGCCCATGCTCATGATGTCAGCCCCGCGAAGAACATGTAGGGCCATGCCAGGCCAGGTCGTGTGGTGAAGACACCATTCTGTCTCCGGGAAACCGGGAAAGAGCAGAGAGCCTTCTTTGAAGAATCTAAAATGTGGACAAAAGGGGTTTCGTGTAGATGGCAGCACAGGATTGCAAACTCTTGGAGACTACAGTGAAATCTGGAAAGCCATGAGTCTCAAGCCCATCATCCGGGTTTAGGGTTTAAAGTTTGGGCCCAAGGCCTTGAAAGGGTGCAGTACGCCGAACATGAACACCTTCGCAGATTAACAAACCCCACTAAACCCTGAGACTCCAGAATTCCTGAAACCCCAAAGTGCTGAACTGTTCTGAATTTTGCACTAACACCCTAAACCCTCAAACTCTGCACCCTTAACTGAACCCATGCTCAACCCTACACCCTAAACCCTAAACCCTACACCCTACACCCTAAACCCTACACCCTAAACCTCAGAGCTCTGAACTCAGAATGGTCCAAGAGCCGGGCATCACTCGCCGACCCGCCCCCAGACTGGCCAAAACCATCCATCTCCCTTCAGGCTTTAGGGTTTAGGGCTTACAGGCTTTAGGGTTTACAGGGTTTAGGGTTTAGGGCTTACAGGGTTTAGGGTTTAGGGTTTAGGGTTTGGGCCGAGCATTCCGGGCTCTCAGCCTAAACCACATTCCTAAGTACGAACCTCTACAAACACCAAATCCTAGATCCTGAGCCCCTCGCTCTAAATCCTGAACCCTGAGCCGAGGACCTTAATTCCTGAACGCCAAAGGCGTAGATACTTTGGGTTCAGCTCTTGGAGGGAAGGGCTCGGGGCGTAGTGTCTAAGGGGCTTCAGGGCTTCGTGTACCCTAAACCCTCAACTCCGAAACCCAAACCCTAAGACCCTAAACCCTCAACTCTGAACCCTAAACCCAAAGCCTTAAACCCTAAAAGACCCTAAACCCTCAACTCTGAACCCTGAGCCCCGAGGAGCTTCGGTTAGGGGACGCTTGGGACTTCGGGTCTACTGTCCAGACTGTAGGGCCTTGCAGCTTGGAGTTCGGTTTAGGGTTTAGGGTCTTCGGGTTTAGGGTTTAGAGTTTAGGGTTTAGGGTTTAGGGTTTAGAGTTTAGGGTTTAGAGTTTAGAGTTTAGAGTTTAGGGTTTAGGGTTCAGACTTATCCAGTAGTTTCGGAGATAGAGGTTGTGGTCCCTGCAGACTGCGGAGGCTCAGGAGTTGCTACTGTTGATGATATAACTCCTGCATTACCCAGAATAATTCAGGGTTTAGGGCTTAGGGTTTAGGGTTTAGGGTTTCGAGTTTAGGGTCAGAATAATTAAGGAGTGCGCCATAATTCCCATAGTTTAGGGCCCTTAAGGGATCTATAGGATCTATATCATCAACAGTATACCTGTGGTGCCTTGAAAAGGGAAGACCACATCCGAACAGGCCCCATTTTGGCCACTATCTGCTTTCAACGCGGCCTTGGTGTCTAGGGCATTGGGGGGGGTGAGGAGCTTTGGATGTTAATCAGCTTAGGACTTTGTCGACGCCGGGTTTAGGGGTTTAGGGACTCGGGACTCCTCTTGAGGTGGGTAGGACAAGGGCCTCAAGAATCAGAATCGGGCTTTCTAGTATACTCCTGCAGGGACGTAAACCCTAAACCCATAAACCCATAGGCTCCTAAACCCTAAACCCTTAAACTCATTTTTAGGGGGTACGGTAACTTCTTTAAGCTTCCATACTGGGTTTAGGGTTTAACTTCTTTAAGCTTCTATACCGGATTACAACTTGGACTCAGGCTTTAATATCCTCAGAACTCCGATGTCAGAGTGTCGAGACGCACGATGGTCTCAAGCCGTGCGCCCTGAACATCCCCGAACCAGAATTACCGGTTTAGGGTGTTTAGGCTTCAGCATTCCGGGGTTAAGAGGGTTATATACGGGCCTCAATAATTGCGAAAGGGTTTGTAGTTATAAAACGGAACTGTCCGGGTTTCCTTGCACTTCGCCCATTAACTACGACAGAGCAGACTTAAACCAGCCCGAAATAGGAGCCACAAAGCTCCAAAACCCCACAACCATCTCGACAACCCTAAACCAAAGGACTCTTTGCTGCGTAAATGCAAGCACCAGGAGCCATGGCAACCCTTCTAGCTCCCTTAAACGCAACCGTAAAGCCCTGGAAAGGGGCCCTTCTAGCTCTCTTAAACGCAACCTTAAGGCCCTTAAAAGGGCCCTTCTAGCTCCCTTAAAAGCAATCTTAAAACCCTTTAGTTGGGACCCTTCTAGATCCCTTAGCAGGAACCGTAAGGCCCTTTAAAGGGACCCCCCCCCCTCCGTAGATCCCTGAAAAGGGAACCTTAAAAAGCCCTACCTCAGCGATGGTGAAGACAAAAAAGTATCTACCCCACCGCGGCCGGGAGCCCTGAGCTGCTGCAGTACATGAAATCAAACTGCACGGCTTAGGGCTTAGGGTTCAGGGTTGAGGGGTTGAGGGTTTAGGGTTATGGGTTTAGTGTTTAGGGTTGAAGCGGTTTAGGGCTTATGGGTTTATGGGGTTTAGGGGTTTAGTGTTTACGGTTAAAGGGATTTAGGGTTTATGGGATTATGGGTTTAGGGTTTAGGGGTTTCAGGCCTGTGTGTTTGTATACATGTATGTAAAACCAGTCGAGATACACGAAAAAGGATAAATATGGGCCCATACACAGATGTGTATGGTGTGGTAGGGTATGGTATGGTATGGTATGGTATGGTATGGTATGGTATGGTGTAGTATGGTATGGTATGGTATGCGTGCGTGTGTGTGTGTATGTATGCATGTATGTCGATCTGTATATATATATATAAACGCACAAGCACAAACATGCAGACACTTCGTGACAGAGCGATGTCGTTGCAGGCATTTCCGCTGTCAGTCTTTCAGTATGAGCAGCTGCATGACTATGATGATGAAGAGAAGAAGAGTTGCGACGGTAAAGACGATGGCCGCACTGATGAAAGAGTTGCGGAAGATCATGCCGAAGCTGCTCATGATGATGCCGAAGAAGATAAGGAATATGAGGATGCTGAACTGAGCGGTGGTGATGCTGGTGCTAAAGATGAAGGTTTCACGATGAACATGGTCGTGTTGTCTTAAAGTCTTCACCGCCTTTCACTCGACAGGTGTTTACTCCGAGGTTACAGGCTCCAAAAGATAGGATGCCAATGACACACTCCAAACTGCGTGGTGTGGAGTATCGAGCAATAAAGCACGCCCCATGGACGCCCCCTTGCAACCGCCTGAACCAACTGCTACAAGTAGCTTGTGAACAGAGAGACAGCTGCATTGTGCATCGCTCTTATTTTAGCCGTCCGAATCATCTGCCGTTGGCATACCTGATGGCAGAAGGGTCGTGCAGGTTACTTGTCATAGATAACACCGGAGAACCCCGCAACCAGATTCGGGATGTTTGAGGTGATGCACCTGGACATAACAAGGCAAGCGAAGTTGCTGATGAGCAGAAAAATGAGTTCACCCCGACCTAGTCTTGAGCATTTAGGGGCTTAGTCTGCGGTTTGGCCTTACCAGTCTCGAGTTCAGAGTTGAGCACCGGCACAGATACCGCTGGATACACATCCAAGTTTGTCGGCAGCCTCGAAGCTCCACTATCCGTTCAAGTCAAGGGCTGGTTTTCACAATTTAACACTAAGCAGGTCCTACAGTCGGACAGCTCAGTGCCACTGCTGTCATGGGCAGCTTTAGAACGAGTGTGCCTGCAAGCTGTGGTTAATGCGGATGCCCAAACCTAAAATCGCTGAGACCTACACTGGACCTACACTCTAAACATCTCTAATCTTTAGGGTTTAGGGATTTAGGGGTTTAGGGTTTAGGGTTTCTTAAACCCTCAACCCCTCAAACCCTACCTATAGTCTCCATTGTAGTTCCTTTTTGGGGTTACCTTTTAGGATCCTTAATATAAAATTGGTTAAACCCCAAAAAAAGGAACTACAATGGAGACTATAGGTAAGCCCCAAAGCCTTATTTCAGAATGAGCCATTCGGTCTGAAGCTCGTGGCTCAGGGCCGGCTTTCTCAACCATGTCGAGTCTCGGATTTCGGGCTTGGCGTTTAGGGCTCTTCACAAAGCTTCCCGGGTTTAGGGTTTTGGGGTTTAGGGCTTTAGGGTTTTAGGTTTTAGGGTTTAGGGTTTTAGGGTTTGGGACAAAGTCTGACTGCCTTTTGCTGCCCATGCAGATACGATGCCGACTCGCTGCGTCAATGCCCCTTCTCTCCCGCCCCATGCCCCCGTTGAGCGCGGAATCTGCATGATGGTCAGGATGGTCGCCGATTTTGGGTTACGACCTTGCTATACCGCCTCAAAAAAGCCGACGCAGGGATCTGATGGGCGTGGAATCCGGGCAACCTCGTTTAGAAAGGCATCCTAAGATTACGGCAGCATCTCAAAAACCGCACAGCTGTCAGCATTTCCGGATCTTCAGAAATTCGACGTCTCATTCGGTTCTCGTGACGGATGAAAAACCATCGACATAGGGAGAAGGGGGCAGTCCGAAAGAAAAACGATTCCGACCACCTCTCTCTCTGTCTCTGTCTGTCTCTCTCTCTCTCTCTCTCTCTCTCTCTCTCTCTCGCTCTTTATCTTTATCCTGCTTACGTGCTTGCAACACACACACACATACATACATACACACACACATACATACATACATACATACATACATACATACATAAATACATACATACATACATACACACATACATACATACATACATTCCTGCATACATACATTCCTGCATACATACATACATACATACATACATACATACATACATACATACATACATACACATATATACATACATACATACATGCATACATACATACAGACATACATACATACCTACATAGCTACATAGCTACATAGCTACATAGCTACATAGCTACATAGCTACATACATACATACATACATACATACATACATACATATATACATACCTACGTACGTACGTACGTACGTACGTAAGTACGTACATACATACATACATACATACATACATACACACACACACATACATACCTAAATACATACATGCATGCATACATACATACATACATAGGTATGTATGTATGCATGCATGCATGTATGTATTTATGTATGTATGTATGTATGTGTGTGTATGTATGTACAATGTACATATATATATATATGCTACCCCCCCTCATGTACCCACGTTTTGTGCTTGAATCATGTGCAATTTCGGAAACCGGACCCAACTACAGGGTATTCAAACGGATTCAGGGGGTATTCAATTGAATACTCCTCGGATTCAAGATTCAAGAGTCAAGGTGCCCGGGAGAAGTTTGCCCTGCACCTTGAATCTTGAATCTTGAATC
>CAJNJA010012969.1:0-12190 GCA_905231915.1 Symbiodinium necroappetens | reverse complement strand
CGGTGCACGCTTACCACTGCAAGGGCTGTTGGTCTGAGTCACTTCGAAAAATGATGCAGATCGAAGCCTGCACATTTTCCAATACGAGTCCTTAGGGTTCCGTTATCAGAATACTGTATTATTAAGGTCCCTGTTGTTTTATCTGCTCAGCATCTGACAGCTGCAAGGCCGGGTGAGGTTTTGGTGTTGTGGCGATGGTTTGGAGGGTTTAGGGTTGAGGGGTCTTCGAGTGGCCTGGCAAGTGAGACGTAAGCCCTCCATGATCAATGATCTCTATCTGGACTACCGCCGAGATCATGAAGCAGCAGCTGAGCCTGGGGCACCCAATGTAGGGGCCTTAACAATCAGAATAGGGTTTTAGGGCATGTTGGGTTTTGGGGTATATTATGATATAACTACGTTTTATCAGGAACCCCAAGAATTAGTATAGGTAATTGTTAAGGCACCTATATTAGACGTATTAGTGTATGAGTTCGAATGCTCCCTGCCTGCATCCAACAGCGTGGCCTCGATCATCTCTCCGCTGCCAGGGATTGAGAGTTGGTCCAAGAGCCTTGCATGATATCTCAAGTCCTAAAAGGCTCAACCCCCTAAGCCCCCAACCGACCCCCTCTTGAACTCTGAACTTAACAGTACTGCCCAGGGACTGGCCGGAGGGCAGCAGGCTGCCAGTGACACTTCCCTGAGTGGCCTGGGGCACTGGGCTCAGGACGACACCATGTTTCGGACCCTCGCAACTCGGATCAAATCCGCACGAGGCTGTTCGGGCGACTCGCATCTGCTTTGCAGTTGCTGCAGGGTGAAACATCTCCGATCTTAAAGGCCAAGCCCCTCTCTGTCCCTGCTGCCACCAGGGATCAGGCCGGCAGTGTGCTCTGGATGGAACTATCTACACCTTTCTGCAACGTCAAGCACGGAGTCTCCAACTCAGCGCGAGTCAAGGGCTGCAAGCCCTCAGAGCATCAAAGCCAGGTTTTTTTCACGATCTCTTCATGAGCTGATTCGGTCTCCTGCGAACCATCCGAATCTCCGAAAAACGTTGTTTGAACGATTCCCGCATGATCTGACTCGGTCTCATCCAAACCAGCCGGATCTCCAAGAAACGTTGACTGGACGAGTTCTTCATGATCTGACTCGGTCTCATCCACACCAATCGAATCTCCAGCAGGAAAACTAAGACTTACACTAACGGTGTCCTCTGCCACGCTTTCGTCGACATCCTCATCTGCTTGTATCCACTGAATCAATATCGCCTCTTTTACACGCGGAGAGCAGCACAAAACGAAGGTTGTTAGCGTCGCATAGCCCATGGCCATCAGCGCGGGTTTGAGCAAAAGGTCTTGCAGAAAACTGACCCCACTGCTTTCCAGCCATTTTGCAGCATCTGCTTCACTTACATTGGCAAGGAAGGACAATATGTAGAGGATAGAGAAGACAAAAGCCAGAGTCCAAACACACCAGAAGAGTCGTTGCCTGATGCGCCAGCGACGTAATTGCCTGGCCTTCATCTCCTCCGTCCAGAGTTCCCTGATTAGAATTCTGCGTCGCTGAAGCAGGGCAAGACAGATGACTAGAACATCACTCATGCACGCAGAGGAAATGCCCACGACAGTAGCTGTCAAGAGCTTCTGACCCAGCGAGGCTTGTTCTGCGCATTCGTCGTCGGAGTCTGCCCCCTGTGCTGCAGTAGTGAAGAAAAGGGCATTTGCAAATGCAGATGTTGAAAGTTTCAAAACGACCAAGGCAGCTCGCATCGTATGAGACTTGAAGAGGCTCAGCAGTGCAAGCGTCACCCAAGGGTGTAAGCAAGGCAACAGAATCATCACCCGTCGACACCACGAGGCGGACAGGTACCGATTCACCGCCCAGACACCATGAGAGTGTACATCCCAAGACTGGACCATCGCCGCAGTGGCCTGCGTTGCTTTGGAGGTGGTGCTCTGCTCCCCCTGAATGCTGTGCGGACTCTCTGAAGCACCCCGACGACGGAGCTTTCGCTCGCCGCTCGATGTCAGCACTGCCGAGATGCTTTTCCGGTCAGCTCCTGCTTTCTGCGAGTGAAGCAATGCTATGCATCGGCTCACAGTAGCCTCCTGTGGCTTCGCGAACTCAGCGAGCGAATCGGTGGCCTGGAACTCGAAGATAGTGCTTACTAGCCAGGCGAGTCCGTCGCAGGCCTTGGCAAGACACCAACAGCAGAATGCACTGTGACGGTGCTTCCGCCAATCCGGTTCCCATGTCACCTTCTTCTCGGCGCGGTTCACCAGAAGGACGGCTTCCACATCCGACTGAGGCAAAGCTCTGGCAGCCAGGAAAATCCCAAGAAAGACGAAGGAGAAGATCGATGCGGGGTAGGCAAGCCACTGAGTCCTGCTCATATTCTGGAAGCTGGCTGCTGACAAAACGTCCGATGCTGTGGAGCAGCGGAAAGCCTGCGCCACTGCATCCAGGACAACGCCGAAGAGGGTCAAGTGGTTGGCCAGGCAAACAAACTCGTCCGCGCCCTCGAAACCTTGAACGCCATCTCGTGACCAGCGGCTATTCTCTTCGTCCCAGTATGCACACTGGAGTTGACGGCCGCCCTCGGCAGCCGCCACATACTGAAACCTCAACTCCAGCGGCTGCCTTAATCCCTGCACCCGAAGGCGCTCGCCTCCCGCTGTTCGGAAGTTCACGCGCACCGGGTCTGCGACGAGGGCGCGCTGGCTCACATTGAGTGCAGAAGTGGCCGGAAAAGTAGAGATGGTGAGCAAGACTACCTCTTGGTCGCCACCGACTGCGGCTGCCAGCTCTGCTACTTGCGCCAGTGACTCTGGAGGCACAGCCAGGCCCACGGTGTCTGCATCCAAAGTCAGTACAGATGTCAGCGGGGCATCCGAAGAGGAAGGGTCCAAGGCCCACGCGTGCACCGCGGCTTCTTTCTCCTCTGCGAAGACATAGCCGAGAACTCGACTGGAAGCATTCGAGGCATTCGCAGTCACCGATGTATCTTCGAGGAGGGACAGAAGGCCCTGCAAAGTATTTTGTTCCGCTTCTTCAACTTCTGTAAGCCTCACTGCCACATCGTCGCCGGTTTCATCCCATGTCGAGCTGGTGGTCAATGATGTTGAGGTAGAAGATGAAGTAAGTGCTGGGGTAGATGTAGGGGGAGGCGTTGTTCCTGATGAGCTTGATGACGTGCTGCTTGTTCCGGCACCTTTCTGGATCGAAGTTTCGGTGGATGTCTCACTCCTTGTCGTGAATGACGTTGAGAGGGTTGTGGACGAACTTGAACTGCTTGTCGCCGACGACGTAGAACTTGCACTTGTGGAGCTTGCTTGTGGCATCGTCGAAGTCGAAGTTGAGGCTTTGCTGGTAAGAGTCCAGCTGCTAGTTGATGTTGAGCTGGAGACAGTTGCGGAGCTTGCGAGGCCAGTGCTTGACCTTGATCTCGTGGTGGTGGTGGTGGTGGTGGTGGTGGTGGTGCTGCTGCTGCTGCTGCTGCTCGACTTGGTCGTCACAGTTTGCGAAGTGGTCGTGGTGCTGCTGCTCCCCGAAGTGGTGGTCAACGTTTGCGAGGTGGACAGGGTAGATGTGGAGATAAAAGTTTGGGTTCTCGTCGTGGAGCTGGAAATCGTGCCAGAAGTGGTGACTGTGGTGCTGTGGGTGGAGGATCGGGTCTGCGTAGTCGACGAGGATGTCAGGGAGACTATTGAAGTGGAAGTTCGTGAAATCGTGGTGGATGTCGTGCGACTGGACGTTTTGCTGGTGCTTGTGGAACTGAGAGTCGCGCTGGATGAAGTAGTGAAGCTAGAGGTCACACTCAGAGTTGATGTCGTGGCGGTGGCACTGCTTGAGGTTGATGTTACAACTGAGTCCAACCGCCAGAATGAATCAAGGGTGCCGCTGCCACTTAACCCTCCATATAAATAGATTTTATTTTCATCAGGATCCCAGCATATTGCATGCCCGTAGCTGCCAACGGGCCCGCTGAGTGCATACTCGCTCCAGTCAGAATCATTCGAGTAGATGAACAGTGTGTTCATGCTTCCGTCCGCTTCATACTGACCTCCGTATCCAATGAACTTGCGAGCACTTGAATCCCAAATTGCCCCAGCGTCCCTTCGCTGGGTAAAACTGCCAGATGCCACCAATAGTGTCCATCCATACTGTGTGGAGAAGCTCCACAAATCGTTGTAAGTCTGGTCTGTCATGTTGGTAAATGGAATGAAAACGTTTTTCCCTGCACGTCCACAGCACATCAGCATCACGCTCGAAACCGAATCCCAGACTGCCATATGCCCGAAGCGCCCAACTGGCTTCGCCCCTAACACAGCAGGGGAGGTCCAGGTGTCGTTGCCTGGATCATACACTTCCACGTCATCGTATTTAAAGGTGGGATCGTCAGAAATGCCACCGAAAACGATCATGAGGTGTGAGTTACTGTCCCAGACTGCGGTGTGCCTGGAGCGTGGCTTGCTGCCAGTCAGCTCCGTCCAAGTGTCATTAGCCACATCATATGCAAATAAGTCCGTGAAGGTCGACTGCGCATCATTGCTGTTAACGCTCTCGTTCTGACCTCCAAAGACGTACATCACCCTGTCCACCGGATCCAGCACCGCTGTGTGGAGGAAGCGCTCCACTGGCGCCCCATCGCTCGACTTGATGCTCCAAAGGTTCAAGGTGACACTGTAAAAGTACAGGTAATTTTGGTAGCCCCATCCACTGACTCCAGCAGGTCCTTGCCCCAGGCCTCCAAACAAGAACAATCCCTTCTCCACAGGGTCCCACACTGCTGTCATCCTGCTCAGTCTTCTCGGACCACCTGACGGCGGTGTAAGCTCCACCCAGTTTCCAGTAACCATGGAGCATGGCAGGAGCCAGCAAAGCCACATAGGCATGCGACGTTCCCGGGATGCTGAGCGAGGGTCTAGAGAAAAGGCTGTGGGACTGTTGGTGGTGAGATGTTCTTCGCTTGCGCAACAGAACTTCATGATGTGATGGTGCAGGGCTTGGCTCCTTCGGTTTAGGGGCTGAGTTCAGGGCGAAGCTCGATGGGCAATGCAACGGGGGTGCTTCAGATCGGCTGCACAATCTTTCTGCTTCTAACACAAACATATGTGACCATTATCGCTGAAGCTCCTCATTTTCTGCTGTAGACTGCCGTAGCACCTAGGAAAGTTAACCCCGTGTCTGAACCATCGGCTTGCGACATGGCGATTTTCCAGGTTTTGGGGATTACAGTCGTGAACCGTCAAAACGCGGATAAGCTTCTCATGCCAAACAGCTCTACAGTTCCCCTGTGCAAAACAACATCAACCCGAAGCCCTGGACCCAAAACTCCAAAACCCCAAAGCCCGAAACCCCATGTCCCTCGACTGGGATTTTCACTCTAAGGTTTCGGGTTCAGGTCCTCGATGTCTTTCTGCTCCGAGCTTTATATCGGGTTTCAGGTTTTGCATAGCGGATGAAGGGTTTCGGGTGTGGGGCTTTGGGGCTTTGGAGGTGTTGGGTGCAGGGGCTGCGTGCGCAGGGTGTGAAGGCCAGTCCTTTTGGGCGGCAGGTGCCGGAGAGTACAGAAACTATATATATATATAGATAGATAGATAGATAGATAGGTAGGGTGCAAAATAACTCAGCTCTCTTCCTAAAGCCTGGCTACGAGGCTAAACCAGCAACCCGAAGCAGGAATCTCGCAACGCACTGAAAGCTTGTACAGACCCTGAATCATGAGGCCCTCATACTCAGGACCCTGAATCAAGGGACCCTCCGTTTCAAGAGCCCCCCCCCCTCACCCTAAATCCAAAACCCTCACAGGTGCTTGCTCTGCCAAAGGGCAGAGAAGTCAAGATCGACGGGGGCGCCGGAGCCTGGGACCTGCGGCATCAACCTGAAAGTAGCTTCTGAGCAAAGGGTTCCTTCAAGGTTGCTTTCAATGGGGCCTGATATAGGGCTCAAAAGTTTGAATGGTCTTTCGGGTTGTATTCTGCCATACTTATACTGGGTTTCAGCGAATGCTATTAGTAAGTATTCCGACCTCATTGTGAGATTGTGAGGTTAGGGCCGGTTAGGGTTGCGGGTCCACATGCTTGTCGTGGCTCCCGCATGGCATGCCTTACAAAGCTTTCGGTTCAGGGTTCAAGGTCTTAGTACGGAGCATGCGACGGTCTGGATCGAACGACATCCACCATTCACACACGGCCTGTCGCGAGCATTCAAGCCTTCCCCTCGAAGTTCGAACAAGCAAATCAAGCGACGTAAGAACATGTGACAGTATGATAATTAGGCAGCTCTATCTCAATGCAACCTGGCGCCCCTGAATAAAGTCAAGGCAAGGCACACCAGCAATCTTCACTTCACCCTCGACCAGCGCAGTCTTTTCGTCCTGGGTACGTTATGACACGCCGTGTCGGATGAGTTAAGCACGGAGCGAGGCAAGTCTCCAGAGTCTACACAGCACAGCGGCATGATTCCAGAGTTTCTGTTGTAGCCACCCCGGGCGACGCAACCACGGACTCCTGGGTATGCCTCTGTATCTACAAGCCGTTGTGCCTGCGAGGTCCAAGCTGCTGTGAGGCCTACTGCCCGACATCCCGAGGCCCTGCCAGGACCCCCAAAGTTATGGCTCAGAAGTTCAGGGGTCTAGGGAAGCCTTCGATAACCCGAATCCTCGCTCTGCGGCCATCCACCTCAAACACTGAACTGAACACTGCGAGCCCTCCTGCCGAAAGACCAGACAAAATCCGAACAAAAATCAAGGCTACGAAGCTTGGCCAAGAACATATCCTAAGCAACCTCAACCAACAAATCCACGCCTCCACCGACTCTACGGCTCTTATACAACACCCTGCACTAAACTCCCTAAGCCCTTTAGCGGCTGCCTTGTAGTATCCTTAACACTTATGACCACCCTCATGGCCACCCTTCCAATAACCCTTACAGGGATGATTACGAAAAGCCGAGTCTCTGAAAGATGCACAGTGGACTTCAGAAGGGCCCCTGTGTTGGTGTTGTGAATCTTGACGACATGAGATTTCCTCAGGTGAGCTACTCGGGTTCAGGGTTTTGACACTCACGCTCGGACAAATTCAGGAATCAGGACAAACTGGCAGGTACTGGTTGGAGCTGGACACCAACGTGTGCTGTACTTGGCAGTAAAGTTTTCAATGCCAAGTGTGTTAATTACCCTAGGCCCGAAGCCCTAAACGTATCATTAGCTGCCAAGGTCGGGAAGGTATGTCTTTCACACTCCGAGATTCCTAGTCTGCAGGCACCCGAAGTCATCCGAAATCCGAAACATTCAAAATGCTTGATTTGATGCAGTTGCCTGCCCTTGGTAAGGGGTCTGATAGGGATGCTCCTGACCTGCTCACTACCATGCTCGTTTATGGGATGCTCTCAGATCCAAGCAACTCGTCGTGCGGGATCTGAATCAACCCCTTGTCCACGGCAAAGGGCCCGACGGCCGAGGAGATGTTGCCTTACCCAGAGGCTTATGGACTCGCCACAAGCCCTCAGTGAAGGAAGATTCTCTCACATAGCGACTTTGTGAGAGTTTTCCTCGGGGACATTATGATATTGGGATATGAGAGTCGGTGAGGGCCTCGGCTTCAAGAAATCGAGTCCTGTGAAGCAAACATGTAGCAGGTGCAGCCCCGCGGCCACAGTTGCCTCCATAATCAACCTGGCGTGGATGTTGGGCTGGGCTGAACTGCGTGAGAAGTGCTAGCAGCTAGCAGTCTCCAGCAAAGATGTTGCCAAGGTTTCGTGGCACGTAATGGATTCAAAGCTTACACAGCCATCAGCCTGAGGTCGGGCTCGATTGGACTCCTCGTGGTTTCATCAGCTGCCCTCCGCTCTTCAACCCTCTTGACTGCGACAGCTGCACTGATTTCGTGCAGATCCGAGCCTTCGCATCAACGAAAGATACTTGCCCAAAGGTGTAGTCCACATCCTGATACAAAGGAACGGAGCAGTTTGATACAGAAGGTATTCATAGTACCATGTCAGCTTGGCCGCGGCTGATGGTATGGTCGGCGGCGCAATGATGGCCTAGCGAGTTCGTCTTGTCTGCGGAAGCGTCTTTGGGTGAGCTAAATTCCGAATACACACAATGCCCTTTCATGCCTGCCTCGGCGAAACTGAGCAAGGCTGGATGTTACATATGTGGCTGAGAGCCTTCCATGGTTGATACGGCTGTTGCTTCATTTCCACCCAGGACCTCCCCCTATAGACCGAATTAAACCCAAATTGAAACCGTTTGCAAGAGCGGTCCCATGGCTTTCCACTCCCCCGGAAGCGAAGCAGGCATGAGCACATGCCATACCGTGGAATGCCGACTCTTGCCCGGGGTGAATGAGCCGGCTATTGAATTTATCGGCTTGCTAGATAGAGCCGTAAAGGTTCAGGTACTTTTCTGCCCTGAAAGGTACATCAGGCTCTCTTTTCTCCCAACGAATGCATTGCATGTCCTCATTGCAAGCTTGGCACAAGCTTGCTTGTCAGAGTGTCGGCACCACCAAGTCCATCAATCCTTCGGGTGCGAGACAGCTAGGTGCAAGGAAGTACGCTATCTCGTCGCGCCTACTAGTGACGCAGCAGCAATTGAAGGGCTGGTTCACATGCTTCGTCGACCGGACCCCACCAAGAAGGAGAAGAAACCTTGAATGGTTCCATAACATACACTTGCACGTCTCAGTTTACTGCCGGTGATTTCCGCACTGCTGAAGCGACGATATACGGCGAAGCTGAGGGCTGGAGGCACACGAGTGCCAATAAAACAACCGAGGGCTGGCATCCTATCGAAGAGAGCGGAATCAAACTTTTAGCCATCTTACAGCCACCACATCAACCACCACCATCATTATCGCCATAATCATAGTTCTGATCAACAAGAGCTTCATCAGGAACGCTGCATCGCAGCAGGGTTAAACAAAAGAGGAGAATACCTGAAATTAGCCAAATCAGTCGGGAAAAAAAACTGAAACTGAACAGCGTTAGCCTTAGCAGTAGTTCTTGGCCCAGGCGCTGCCGCGGATCCGGGGAACCGAAGATGCGGAGAATCACAGCATCGCGCTGCCTTGCTTTGCAATAGGGCCAATAGGGTTTCTCTTGTCGTGACAAAGAGGTTTTCTGCATAGGGCTCGAACTAGTTCAAGGTAGCCGTGTGCATGCGAACCCTGGCCTGGAGTTCCGAGTTGCGAGAGCTGCAAGAGTCTGAACCCTCGATCCTGAATCAGCTACCTTATACATTATAATATAATATATTATAATCGAATATATTATAATAGAATAGAATTACCCTGTTGGAACAAACAGGCTTCGCACCCCACTTGGAGTCGGCTCCCGCAGAAGCTTTAGTAACTTGACCGTCTGGCGAAGCCACCCTTTTCAGCATGGGCTGAGTTGTGCCTAAATCAAGCCTCTAGGCTGGCAAAAATGGGAGAAGAAATGTTGCAGGGTTTGCTCTCCACATGCAAGCAGCAAGCATCACTTCAGACTGTTTAGCCTTAGGGTTTTGGGGTTCTGGGTGGCTGGGGCTTAGGGCTAAATCGTGTACAGCCTATGCCATCTCGCAGCTCTGCCCCCAAGCCATCCCAAGCCAACGAGACATAACATAATCATTGTGACCTTTCTTCCGAGATACCACAGTAGACTCCACGATAATTGTTGACTTTATGATGCTGGCTTCCATCTTTCACACTCTTCAATAGAAATAAGTTGGCATATAAATACATATGTATATATGTATATATATATATATATTTACATATATATATATACGTATATATATACAGTTATACTATGGTACATCACATGACACAACATTCAACAACATTCTCTGATCTTATATTACCGTAAACTACATAACAGGAGTAAGAATCATCATAATCATAATCCTAGTGCTACTAATAGCAATGCCACATCGGTAGTTCTCTAAATTAAATGCATTCTTAGGTCCCGAAAATAGTTCGGCACCCTTATAAAACAGCGACCCTAAAACCCTCTTGAACCCTTGCAGTACCCTTCTTGAAACGCTTTTGAAACCCTTTTAGATCCCTTTAAAGGGACCCTGCCCATATCCCAATGCAGAAAGCTCTCCGGAAGACGAGCTTCGGCCCTGGAGGCGGAAGATCAGCCGCAAGAAGGAAAATGCCCTTGCTGGTGCCGCCTGGGAAGGTTTAGGGTTTAAGGTTTAGGGTTTAGGGGTCTAGGGGTCTAGGGCGTCTAGGGCTCTGGGTTTTTAGGGCTTAGTGGCGCTCACGCTCGGACACTCCAGGCGAGGCATGCCGGCTCGAGGTGGGTTTAGGGCCCACTTCGCAAGGACGAGCCGGCGTTGCAGGGTGGTCCTTATGCTCTCACACTTCGGACTAGCCAGATGAGGGTGGTCTTTAGGGTTTAGTGCAGTCTTGGGTGTAATACGTAAAGAAGGGCTTTGGGCTATCTTGGTTTACAAAAAGATTCTATCAGAGTTTATGATACAGGGACCCTAAGGAATAGTGTTTGTTACTGTATGTGTGTATATATATATAAATATAAATGTCTATATGTATGTATATATATATGTATATATATATATATGCATACATATACTCAGGGCCCGAATCGCCAGTAGTCAGGAATCTGGAGGACCCACGCCCCAGTGCCCAAATGCCATGGCCCAGATGGGAAGTGTGGGCACGCCATGCCGACCAGAAGTTCCGCACGAGCGACGAGTGCAGCCTGGACCTCTCAGAAAAGAAGATCCAACATCCGATTGATGTTCTTCGACAGCGCGAAGAATGACTACGGGAAGGATGCCGACCAGAGGGCTCCCCACTACGACACGCTTAAGAACGCGGCCATAGTTTCTGACGACGACCTGAAGCGACGCGTCGCGGAGACGGACCGCGACACCGACCGCAGCTGGATGGCCACGAGGCCTCGTGTGGAGGAGGCCACGGGCAAGAAGTGCTCGGACAGCGCCCGCTATGCGGATCAGCAGAAGCTACCGCTCCCAGAATAACGATGCCGGCAAGACGAAGGCGGACATCGTCAATGAGATACTCATGGTGATGCCCACGTACTCGGACACCCCAGTGCAGGCTTTGGGCGGGGAGATGCTGGCCGACCTGGCCAAGATCCCGTTCAAGACCGATGGTGTGCTTAAGCACAGCTGGGGTGCGGAAGAGAAGTTCAACAAGTCCGAGGCCAACGACTCCTTCGACAACAAGTACTTCCTTTGTGTCCACGAGACCGTGAGGGAGGTCGAGAAAATCTTCGAGTGTTCGGTTCAGTCAACCATGGACTATGAAGAGAAAACACGGCACGACCATTATCGATTGCAGCCCTATGTCGTGCATCGTGGCCTTAGTGGCTACGGGCTGTTAGTAGGCACAGCTGTTTGAATTTGTTGTGAGGGGCGTGCGGCCTGCAGTTTGCCTCCCGGCCAGTTGCGCTGACTCGTGCTTGCTGTTCTGGCAGCGATAGCACGGTTGCCTGGTTGTCTTCGAACCTTTTGAGCTTGGGTGATGCCCTTTGATTTTGCAGGGGTTGGAGACGGTTTTCCCTTCTACGGCGCCGAGTCAATCTCCACCTACACCCCAATCCAGCAGCGATGCTTGCGCTAAGGCTGGGTGTTGCAGATTTTTCTGCCCCGGATTTAGAGGCGTGTACTGCAAATTTGCAGGCGCTTTCCTTCCTGAGTGCAGAATGCTAGTTTGCACTTTTCAATTAGACAGCGTACTCCTCTGAATGTAGCAGAAGGGAAGAACAAAACAATATATATATATGTATATATATATACATATCATATATATATACACACATATTTTTTGGCATATATTTTCAGGTTTCTGGATTACTTTGGTGTTGTTGGGGATTCTAGGACTTGGGGGTTTACTATTTAAATTTCCAGTGTTAGACTCTTTGGACTCTCACGAACAATGCAGGCGAGGTTGGTCGAGGTTCCTTAGACTCCTTCATGTTTGACGTCTCCTGCGCACGTCAATAGCAGACTGCTACAGCCTTGCGGCACTACATAATCTTGCACGGGTCCTTCTTTTTGAGTACGAGCCGGACTTACGGAAAATCCTCTGGTCGATGCTGTTTACTAAAGCATAGTATACTTCTTTATAACAATATATGGAGACATGTCAAAGCGAATTGTAGTAATGTGGCGGCTCGTTTAGTGGACCCCCCTCCCCCCCCGACCAAAACTTTTGGCTTGAAT
>CAJNJA010012968.1:0-12518 GCA_905231915.1 Symbiodinium necroappetens | reverse complement strand
CATACATACATACACACAATACATACATTACATACATTACATACATTACATACATTACATACATTACATACATTACATACATTACATACATAACATACATAACATACATACCATACATACATACATACATACATACATACATACATACATAATGTGTATATATATATATGTATATATGTATGTATATATGATAGTGATGGTGTATGTATTTATGCATGTATGTATGTATGTATGCATATATGTAGAGAGAGAGAGAGTGTGTGTGTGTGTGTACAAAACTAGCAACGAAATTGCATTTACTTATAGCGATTTATCAAGGAAGGTGGGAGGGAGAGAGAGAGAGAGAGAGAGAAAGACAGTATGTTGCTCCTTCGACGTGGGGGAAATCTTGCTGTTACCTAGATGCTTGTACACACTCCGAAGATGTGACATTAATTCGGGCGTCCACAAGATACTGTCTAGTTTGAGTATCGGGGGAACTATGTCGTCTTTTCATTCAAACATCAAAATAAAGATATCAGAAAATACCCGACACTCGAACAACTGTCTCACACCCCCGAAAGCCCCACAACATATGGGGGGCCAATAGGCCGGGGGGTCTGACCCGCCCCCTATGCCCTGGGGAAGAAGAGAGAGAGAGAGAGAGAGAGAGAGAGAGGGGGAGAGAGGGAGAGAGCGAGAGAGAGCGAGAGAGAGAGAGAGAGACAGAGAGAGAGACGGACGGACGGACAGAACGACAGACCGATAGACCTTACAGACCTGACAGACAGACAGACACGCAAACAGACAGACCGACGAACAACAGGCAGACAGACAGACAGACAGACCGTAACCCCCAAAACCGTATAAACCTTAAACTTTAAACCCTTAAAGTGCTAAACCACACACATGCACAGCCACCGTACGGATAGAGAGGAGACCAACTCTCAAGGTTCTGGGAACAGTGATTGAAACTAGTATGGCACTCTGGTCTGCAAGTTTTGTTCTGTGCGAGGCAAAGCCATGCATGGGCTGGTTTGTGGCTGTTTGAGAAGGGCGGCGACAAACAGTGATGGTAGACTTCTTGAACGACTGGGCAGCATGTGCGTTTAAAGTGCGCGGCTGCAGTGCTCGTATTGTCTGTTCACAGCAGGCATTGTTGATGGCAGACACCAGCCAGTCGATCACAGAACACAACACCTAATAGCCTAATAGCTGCCTGTCCGCGTGCGGTGGTCAGCGAGCACCCAGAGGTCTAAGACACGGATCTTCCGAATTCGAGGTAGGTTGCCACATTGTCGGTGCTGTGCATCGTCTCCCATCTGTTCCAATTGTAGTGCATGTCGATGTGCGCACTAAGTAGGGATGCGGCCAGGCGGTACAGAACTGTCTAGACACATGCCTCCAAGGCATTTTTTCTTCTCGTCTGACTCTGTCGTGATTAGTCGCATCTTTCTACAATTTTGGAACACACTGTCATGCACCATAGCTTTCCGTTCGTAGCATGAGTGGGGAGTCGCTGGAAGTTTCCCCAGCGTACTGGCAACCTCCTGGTCCTATGATTGATTCAATTCGCTAGCTCCTCCGGTAACGAGGGGAGCCTGTCACACGAAATTTTCAGACTGCCGCTGTTTTTTCGCCGATCACTGTTGAGCTTTCCGGTCATCGCCCTTGTTGTGGCACATACTACAGCAGTTGCCTAGGATCTGAGCGGGCATAAAGTGTTTCAGACGACTGTTCTGGGGGATCCCTAGACCCCGGCCCCAAACCTTCAGGCCTAAACTCTAAATATTCGGCCGTGAAGCCACAGAAACGAGGCTTACCTTATCAGGCTTCACAGCTGAAGCTGATGGCAAGGTGTCCCGGGCCCTAGAAAACACCACCCTTTACCACATCTTGTGTCGAGGGCCCTGGGCAGGTTGCGGTTTGATATGCTCGTACCATCAAACTCGTGTGCGAAGAATACCCTAAGCCCTAAACCCTAGACCCTGGATGCAAGACGGAAAAAGGCCCTTAAAAAAAACAAACTAGACCCTAAACCATGATGCACGACGGCTTCTGAGTTCATCGGAGTTGCAGGTGGGCTCGGGGATTCGGGCATGCGGCGGAGGCTGTTTCAGGCTTCGGGATCGCTGCGTCGCCGCCCCGCTATAAGGATTTATAAGCCGTACCCCTAAAGCTTAAACCCTCAACTCCTAAACCCCTAAACCCTAAAGCTTAAGCCCTAAACTCCAAAACCCCAAGCCTCCAAACCAGAAGTTGTTTTAACACCCAGCTTTCTCACTCGGACTGCTCAGGAGGACCGGTCCAGACAGCCGGCACGCAATCTTAGGAAGATGGCAGCCGTAGGTCCCACTTGTAGGGCGAAGGTCCAGCGTTGGGGCTTCAGGCGCTGGCGCTTGAGTTTATGGTTTCGGGTATTTTCACGGTTTCGGTTTCAAGGCCTGCAGGTTTGGTAGGGCTTCGGTTTTTTTTCTTTTGCCGTCTTACAGGTTTCGCAGGGACAGCTGCAATAGTTGCATGTCCGTGTATATTTATTATGTTCCTTACTTCCGCAAGTAGAAGAACTCGAAAGGCAGTGTGAACGTTTCAGGAGACTTGTCCTATGCGCATTTCCGGACAAGCGACCAGGGCCAACAAAGAGTGTGGTATCTGGTTGATCGTAGTTAACTCTCGTGTGGGGCCTGCGGCTGTGCGATAGCGGGCGTGTGGGAGTACAGTGAAATGATGAGGAATGCACGCACAAGGTAAGCCACATGTCGTTATTGCCACTGTCTCCTGCCATGTCAGCATTCTCTTGCCTAGTCGTACTGGAAGTGCGCTGTTTCGAACTCCGAGATACTTTGCCGAATAGGTGGGCTTCTGCTCCACTGCCCCTCTTTTTGGGTGGGCGGTAGCTGGTCGTACAGGAAAACAGGCAAAGCTTACCCACGCACTGCATGCCTCGACGGCAGCATCGCTTGCTTAACTCTCGCTGTAAGCGCAATGTAAAAGCCCTAAATAACTACCGTTATTCTTCTTTTGGATTCCTTGCTAGAGCCCATGCAAACCCTATTCAATATTCTAAGTACGAAGTCCCCTGCATTAGCATCAGCAGAGCCGAGAAATGTTTGAGAGGGGAGACTGGGAGCGCCAGTGTTCGTGGCATCCCAGGTGCTCCAGTCTTCCGCCAGCTGCGGTCCCAATTCTGGGATTTACGGATCTTCGGGTCTAGGACGGTTTAGGGCAAGTTTAGGGTTTTGGGTTGAGATTTTGAGTTTATGGTCCCGTGAGCCAGCGAGGGGAGAAGATGTCCTGGCATCCTGGCATTTTTCGAGGTCACTCTCTCAGACGATGGCTCAGAGGTGGCAGCGGCCTCAGATATTTAGACTTCACTTTTAAGAGCTGCTACCTGATCATAGGCCGAGCCTTGAAGCCCACAAGTTCTCAAAGCTCCACTGGGTTCCAAGAGTACCACACTTTAAGGGTCGAGAGATGTCGGTAAGGAACAAGCCCGGGAGACCTCAAGGTGGAAATGCCACAAGGTAAGTTGGAGATTCGGGAGCCCCTGCACGCACGAAGTGCCCATGAATCTGAAGGTTCAAACGCACACATGACCCTAAAGCATACGTACCTTCAGCCGTCAGCCGCAACCGCACATTACTGGCTTCATGGCCGGACGACCGTCAGGCTAGCAGTAGTAGGCATAGCCGCATAGCCATGACACTAGCAACTTATAGTTACTGCAAGGGCAAGAGCGATGGCAACACACATCACAACGTGCAGTGTCAAAGATGCCCCTAAACCCTAACTCCCTAAGCCCTAAACCCTAAACCCCTGAACCCCGAAACCCCTAAACCCCTAAACTTCCTAAACCCCTAAACCCAAAGCCCTGAGCCCTAAAGCATTCACGGCCTCTCCGAGCCAGGCTGACCTTTCCGACCACTTCGATCAGGAGCACAATACAGGGGCCTTGATCATTATGGAATAGGGTTTTGGGTTTTGGGGCATATCGGAGTAGTTCAGAATATGACATTTTCAGGCAATTCAGCTTCGGGTTGCAGGGTGTTGGGACTTGAGGTTTGGCTTTGTGCTGTAAAGCATGCATTAGTAGACAGGGTAACTTGGTTTCTGCGCAGGTTTCCGGTAGAATTTGGGTGCTTTCACGGGTCCTATTTGGGCCATTCATCCCGGTATTTCCACACGGATACTGCCTGCAAGATCTAAACCGAAATGCCCCAAACCAACCTGAGTCGCTTAAGCTTTTTGCAGGATATCCACGAGGATACAGCTGAGGAGGGCTCTTCGCTCGCCCGGGCTCTTGGTCGACACCACATAATGTAAGCTTCTTTCAAGGCCTAAAGAGCCTGTGCATTGATGTCATTCTTCCACTTAAATCCAAGGGTGTAGTTATTTGTGTTGCCGTTGTGGCTTTCGGGTTTGCCATGTGTGTTGAATGCTTTGTTGGTTAAGGACCATGATTTTTGTGGTCTGATGTTTAGAGTCTGAAGCTGAATCCGAGGGGTTGCAGTACACAGGGGCGATGTCAAGCCGGATGCAAAGGTCCGTGGCTTCGAATCAACATGACCGTTGTGTAAGCCTGCCGACTATATAAGTCATGATGGCAGTGCTTGTCTGTCCATTGTCATTAGTTTTATCCGAAGTAGCAGCACTAACAACATGATATCAGACACGCTGCAGCAATAATGACGTTCCCCGAGTTGCAGGCCCCACAGCCGTCGATCGTCCTCAAGGCACCATGGCTGGGCAAGGAGGGTCTTTTGCCTGTGCTTTGCACTTGTCAGACAGATAGAGGTCAGTGCTTGGGTTTTTGGGGAGATTGAGGCGGCCCCAATACTCACCCTCTATATGAGCTCCATTCCCCGAAGCTTGCCACGCGACATGCCCAAGCCCTGTATCCGGACAAGCCACATCAAGCCGCAACCAATCCTTGTTTCGGCCAGCCTTTGCCGCCCCCCTCGCCGGTTGGTGGCTCGCCCTTCAAGGGTGTGCTCGGCCGCGGGCTGAGTGCTGGCTGCATTGTGAGGGCAGATAGATGTTCTGCGTGTACGTCATGATGTTCAACTAACCGTCTCTCACCTTGCTTCAGTTTTTTTGACTTGTTAAAACATGTACGTATGTATTCAGGTACGTATGTGTTTGATCATTGCTTGTAAGATGCTGAGAGCAGTCATGGACAACACCGGAGTAGCAGTGATAAGAACACAACAGGACATTGAGTACGACATGGTAGATCGAGCATCGCAGCATGGACAAGCTGCCAGGTAAATGAAAACACTACTTCTTGAACGACACGTGTACCTACTACGCACATCTATAGTATGTCAACATATGTGTACGTCTGTGTGTGCGTGTGTACGTGTACGCGCGAGTGCGTTTGTGTGTATGTATGTATGTATGTATGTATGTATGTATGTATGCATGTGTATATATATATAGATATATATGGGTACCAGCAAATGCATGTATGGAAAGACGTTTAGTTGTTGCTGCAGGCAAGGACTGCGTGTGGACAAGAAAACCGGGCAGTTTCTCAAAAAACAGTTTCCTTGTGGTGTATGTTTGTCCTTTTGGTCAACTTTTGGTCTGTCGCTGGCTGATTGCCAGTGCTAGGCACGTGCTTCCTGCAATTATTGCGACAGTCGCTTTTGGGATGCGAGCGATCCTAGAGGGATCTGAAGCAACACTATGTTGTCATGTACTCTGATTTGCACAATCAGGGCCGGAGCAGCTCTGAGCTATGCCAATGTACTGGCAGCATGCCTGTCGACATGTTTGACTGACCCAAATTAAAGGTGCAGAAAGTTCCCGACACCCACATCTGAAGTCGACAAGCGGTACAAGCGTGCGGCCCTCCAAGTAGGGTGGCATTGAGGCTTCCTGCACAAGGACCCCTTCGAGCTGGAAGCCAAACGTGGGAGCCTTGGAAAGCGGATCGCAGCTTCCCAAACCCTAAACCCTAAAACCCTAACTTTATAGTCTCGAGCTCTCGGGCTCGGGCTGAGGCCTGTAATGATGTGTGTCTTGAGCGGGTGCTTCGGAAATCGAGGGTCTAGTTGGGGAATGGCTGGTTTTGAAGTGCTGTGATTCTGCCGCTGTTTGTCTTGGGCGCGTGCCTCTCAAAACGATGGTCTACATGGGGAACGGCTGGTTTTCCTCAAGTCTTCGTGCGCTATGATGCAATATGATATGTGTCTTGAGCAGGCGCCTGTTACATGTCTGAAAGCACGTGCGCATTGTGATTAGTTGCCAAACTGGCAGATTTTTCAGGGCTCCTGGATATAATTTCCTAAAAAAAAACTGCGCGCTGCACTCCAAGTCCTAAGTTGAAGTCTGTGCCAGGAAATGTGCGTGGCCACGGGGCAAGCGATGTGCAGCTATAGACATTTGTGGTGTGACTTCAAACGCCCTGGTGTAATTTCCCGCGTTCCCGCGTGACCCTGCAGTGTCGCGACTTCACGCGCCGGTGCAGTTGGTTCCTCCTGGCGTGTCATTAAAGCCGGAAGGTAGATTATTCCAGATGTTTTCGACTGCCGGTGCATTTACAGGCAATCGCAGTTCTGCATGATGATGCATTTCCGTTTGATCTTACAGCATGTTTCGACACTTGCCAGCACATGCAGCTGACAACCAAGAAAACCCTGCGAGGCGACGCGGCGCTTCGGCGGGATGCCTTTGCCTTAGAACACTGACTTTCGAAGGGCTTTAGGCTTTACTTGTCTACTCGCTTTTCGCATCACAAGCCTGGGGTCACGGAGAAGTATCTGTCCAGCTTCGAGGTTGGTGGGTCTGAGATGTACACCGAGCCGTATGGGCTGGTGTGTGTTGGTGTCACTCTTCGCGGCTATATGGAGTTCCGTTCCAGCAGCCTGAGGTCAAGCAGATGCTGCGCCAGATCTACAGGCGCAGCGTGGAGGCCGTCGACCGGTGAGCACAGCTACTTCGAAGTGAGAGCTGCAAACTTGCGAGCACCGGAAGTGCAAGCGTAGTGAGTTCAGAGGCGACGGGTTCGTGCTTTCGTGCCGAAGATCCTCCATGGCCTCCAAAGGACCCGCACCGGCTGTTCTGACAGGTGCATGCTTGCGTGTCTGATCGACGTGCCTCGCGTGCAGCATTCGGCCTCGCCCTGGTTGTTCTCAAACAAACCCTGGACTCAAAAGCCCCACAGCCTATGTGTATGTGTATATATATATATATAATTATTTATTTCACCCTCTCAGGGAGCCGTTCCGGCATCAGCATGTCTTGTGCCATGCGAAGGAGAGACAGCTCGACCTTCCCAGGATCAAAAAGGCCCCGAGAATGTGGGAGCATCAGGGGAGTAGCGGCCATAGGACATACCCTAAATACAAGGAAGGATCCTGATTGTATGGACCTCCAAGAAGGCACTGTGTTGACTCTACATGTAGCAACCTCCCCGTCCATATACCGTGGTTGCATAGATTTTGGCCAGCAGTGGCTTGAAGATCTTCCAGATGCTTCTCTGGTAAACATGCGAGGTGTCACCCTTGAAGCGGTGGGTGTTCGTGCGAGCCCTGAAAGTGGATCTCGTGATCAGCGCCTTTTGTCCTGTGACCTTCCATGGCAATCTTAAGCACCAATGCTAATACTTTCGACACTGCCTCCATGCCGGCTCTGTCTGAGGCCCTGCCGAGGCAAGAAACGGTCGTGCCCAAAAAGGCCAAGGTCCTGCCCCAAGCTGGAAAGTATTCAGCGGTGCAGCAATTCCTGGAGTCTGACACGGGGTTTGGGACACCTTCACGTGCACCCTGTCAAGTTCTACTGCGTGTCTAGGGCTAGGGACCCTTGCGGCTTTTGGTTATCCTTGTGCACTTCTGCCCATCTCTGTTTCGTGCTTGTGTCGAGCGCATGCCCCAAACCCTGAACCCTCTAAGCCCCTCGCCCTCAACCCTCATCCCTAAACCCTAAGCCTTCTTTGTCTGCTGGTTCGAGGCCCTTTTGCCATCAGATCCCGTGAACCTAGCCCGGCAGGCTGACCACGATACCGCTTTAGGGTTTAGGGTTTAGGGCCTGGGGTTTAATGCTTAGGTAGTGTGTGAAAATAAGGTGTTTCTTGTTGGTTAGGTTTTTGGTGAGAGTGTAGATGGCTCCTTGGAAATATGGGTAAGTGTATGTCCGGGTTTCCTTAAAAGACGAACTGTTTCCACCACAACTCTTCTCTGTTGTATACCGCTTCCATGACGTGGGCAAAGTGCAAAGTATCGGTACCGGTCCCAAGTGACTCCACTACACTAGCCGACATCATGCATCATCCTCATCCCCCTCTTCATCATCAGCAGCATCAGCGTCATCATCGTCATCGTCATCATCATCATCACAAAGCATCATCATCATCACCATCATCATCATCATCTTCATCATCATCATCATCATCATCACCATCTTCATCACCATCTCCATCTTCCCCCCCACCATCTTCACTTTCCGTCTTGGACATCACCATGACCGAGATCATGAACCATTTCTTGAACAACCGACAGTCACCAATGAATGTCGGTTATCATTTTTGTCGCCGTCTTTGTCCCCCCGCATCATCGTCATGATCTGCAGCAGCAGTGTCGTAATGATGTGCGAACGCGAATGGCAACAGGCTATCAGTGTCGCTATTGTCATGGGCATTCACATTGCATTCCATGTCCTCAACTTTTCATCGTTTAGGGCAGGGATTTTGCAACCAATGCGATGTACATCACTACACTGTGGCGCCCTCTGAGTCTTACCATTCTCCTGCGATTGCCCCTACTGTTTCTGATTGTTCAGGCAGTAGCATCGATGGCTAAGACAGCCATGATCTGGATGCAGAGTTGAACGGTCCCTGCTGATTTCGTCTTGTGCATTATGGTTGCATGCAGCAGTGAAAATTTGGCAGGTAAGGAAAACAGGGCTGCTTGAATGTGGGGTCGCTACCGGTTGCTGGTTCGCCACAGGATTCCGGACCTTCGACATGTGAGCCGGTCACCATCTAAAGCCCACGCATTCTGAACCTTGGGGCCCCAGTTTAAATTTCAATGTTGCAGACGTGGACTCTTATACCCTAAACCCTAAACCCTAAACCCTGAACTGCCTGAACCCCTAGACCCCAAACCCTAAACCCTAAACCCTATAAACCCTACTTATATGCCTTGGAGCCTCAAGTCCCAAAAGGCCACCGTGCAGACCATGCGCGCCTTCGGACGCAGCGGCCAGGGAGGCCGGTGGCTGCCCGGTTTGGGGGTTTCGGGTTTAGGATTTAGAGTTTAGGGTTTTAGGGTTTCTAAGGGTTTAGGGTTTAGGGTTCAGGGTTTTTCGGGGTTTTTTGGGTGTTTACGGTTTCGGGTTTAGGGTTCAGCAGCTCCAGATCGAGCAGTTTCCAGTCGCGCTCGCTACTCTGGTACGGAAATCATCCCAGCCGCAGGATTCCCCTACCATTAGGAAACCATTTTTTTACTGTTTGTTAACCGTAGGCCGAACCCTAAGCCCCAAAACCCGAGGGTCTTAAACCCAAAGCTTCAAAACCCTAGGCCGTAAAACAAAATGCGCGAAATCGCCATTGCCCACGGAAAAGCAGAAGCATCAAATTGCTGCGTGGGCAGTGGCGAAATCGGCATTGCCGACGGAAACATTGAGGACAACCCCAAGGTCGGGAGTACGGCAAGATGGAATCTAGCCGCGAACACCCCCGGCCACCTCCGTATACTTCGACAAAGTGTCTTCCCGCTTTGTGCTCCCACCTCCCCAAAATGTTGCCCCAGACAAACAACATGTTCGAAGAAACCGCTGGTTTGGGTAAATACCTGTGGTTGTGGTTTATGTGCAGAAGGACAGGAGGGATGCGTTATCAAACCAACTACTGGTAGAGGTCTACGGCAATCAGCTCTCGATCCGTGGTTCATGGCTCGTGAAAATTTCTGACGGAGCAATCCCGCAGTTCCACGCCGGATGTGTTTTTTTCCAACCTTGCCCTTGATTTGTGGTCCATATTAAAAAGTCGGCGTTTGCTTCGATTCTGTGTAATTTGGAGCACGTCCTACATTCTGCAGGCCCCTACACACTGCGACAAATCTACGAAGAGGTGGAGGCAGACCGGTTGCCAGTGCATTTTGGGCTGTTGTAGAAAAGCTCCCATGCGAATCGTGGGTGCAGGCGGATGTTCATCATCGGCCTCCAGTAGATGCGCGCACCCAAGTGTTCGAGTATGCCTGTGTTGAAGTTCTGACCCTTGTAAATCTGAACTGCAAGCCTAGGTTCGAGCCTCCACTGGGCGGCTTGGACCAGAAATTCTCGGGTTGGAGCCTCGTATATACCCAGGCCATGATGCCACCCGAAAGTCCAAAGTATCAATCAATAGTGGCAGAAGAAGTGCACAGCAACACCAATAATAGAAGTTACGACGAGGCTTCTTCCACGGATTTGCGTTTCAACAGTTGTTCACGACTCATGGCGACATCTCAAGGCCGGGAACCACCCGACAGCGGAGGAAGCTCCCCTTCGCACATCCGCAGATGCTGCGTGGAACTCAGCTGTCATTGCTGTGATTTAGTTGCTCAGGGCGTTGCTATTGTGTGTGAGCATAGCAGAAGTTGGGTTCCGAGCCCCGTAGCTTCGCCCGACACCAAAGACACGGACAACAGAAATCGCAACGTAAATCCTGCAAGCCTGAAAAGCATAAACGACACAAAGCATAGAGGCCTAAAGCCCTAAGGTTTTGGGACTGCAGGCTCAGAGTTCTGAGAAGTTTCATGGCTGTAGCGGCCAAGGGCTGACAACCATCGGTCCAAGAGCGCCGGGACCGCATCGGGAAAGCGAACGGAGCAAATCACAGGGCCCGGCTTAGTTACATTGTGTGGAAGTGAATGAGGCTTAGGCCGTAGATTGGCTAAAGTTCAAGGGCCTTGGCGTTGTATTAGGTAACGGTATGAGGTTTAGGAGTTTGGGGCATGTGTAGGGCTTCGTTGGGATGCAGAGAGTCTTGCAGGATAATCATCGGTAAAATAACTTTTGCTTGCGCTTCCGATGGCGAGGAGCTCGTTGTTAGTGCTTTGATGCGCCTTAGCCTTGTGGAGCTGCGCACGTGACTCGCCGAGCCCTCCTCAGGTAGCTTCGTTACATCTGAGTACAACATGTAGATACATGCACCACGAGTTCATATGCCAGCCTCCCCATTTCGTAAAACCATTCTTGAAAGCACCTTATTTCTGATACAGAGATTCTAAGACACAAAGTCCCTTCAGACCCTTGCCTTGCTTTCTTGACCAAAGCTCAAAGCAGCTGGTGCCCAAAGTTGAGGAACTTGTCCAAACTAGACACAGAAGGGCGCTGATCCGAACAGCGCCGGAACCCCCCGCTCCCCAACTGGGAACCGCGTGGACGATTTGTGCCAGGAGCCTTCCACGTGGGCCTTTTGTGGAGCTGCCGAAGTTGAGGGCGGTTGATTGAGCTGTCGGGGGATCGAGATTGACACCCTAAGCCGCACCAAACACATAATTCCTATACACCCTAAACTTAGGCCCTAAACCGCAAACCTAAGCCCGGAGCATGGGGACTTGGAGTCTTGGAGTTTGGTGGTCAGGCCGTTCTTTAGGGCGTCGAGGGTGCGAATGTCAGTGAACAGGCAGCGAAGCCGAGACTCCCATTCACCCCGGCAGGCCTCCATCTTACAACCCTCGACCACGAAACTCCGAACTCCACGCCGGGTCTTCGATGCGTAGTCGAGGCTCACAACTCAGCTGCTCAGAGCCTGGTTAGGACGAAGTGCAGAAGTTCTGAGCAGGTTTATCGCAGACTGGGTGCATTGCTATTGTGCAGAAATTTCAGCTTTTCAAGGAAGCCTAGAGTGGTGGAGATAGTTTGCGCCAGCACCCAACACAAAGACCCACACCCTAACGCTTAAGCTCCAAACCGCAAAGCCTGATCCCTCCACCCAAATGCCCCAGCCCCAAACCCCGAACGACTAAATCTAGCAGCGGCTTGGGAAAGCTGTGCAATGCCACAGCCATGGCTGCAGCAGACCTCGATACTCAGGCGGCTCGGACTGCAATACCACGACCCCGACGACGAACTGCTACTGCTACTGCTACTACTACTACTACTACGACGACGACGACGACGGCTGCTACTACTACTACTACTACTACTACTATCTACTACTATCTACTACTATCTACTACTATCTACTATCTACTATCTACTACTACTACTATCTACTACTATCTACTACTATCTACTACTATCTACTACTATCTACTACTATCTACTACGATCTACTACCATCTACTACATCTACTACTACTACTACTACTACTACTACTCCTACTACTACTACTACAACTACTAGTAGCCCCCCCCGCCCCCTACCAACCACCTGGCGCCTCAATCCACCACCATCATCGATCATCATCATCCATCATCATCCTTCACCAAGCATCATCATCATCATCATCACCATCATCATATAAGAGGGTCCGCCATCACGAAAGTACTGTTAATACCGAGTAAAACGGCTCTTGTGGAGATATTGTTCGGGGTGTCTGTGCACCAAT
>CAJNJA010012967.1:0-12870 GCA_905231915.1 Symbiodinium necroappetens | reverse complement strand
TTGGGGGTTTCGGGGTTCAAGGGTATCGGTATAAGCTTATTTAGGGTTTAGGGGTTGTTTGGGGGTTATTTGGGGTTTTGGGGTTTGGTTTTAGCTTTAGGGCTTGGGGCTTCAGAGCTTGCAGGACTGCACAGGGTTTTATGCCAGATTTCCGTCTCAGGGCAATGTAGGCAGGTTTGATCTGAGGGCTCGCAATATCGTGTACCATAACATGCTGTAATATAATGTACCATATAGTGCAATATCGTATAGTCGAGTATAATATAAAATCAAGCGCGGTGGGATCACGCGTTCAGGCTGCAAGCCTCCCTCGCCTTGGGCATTCAGTGTGAAGTGCTCTACATGGATGAGCACGTAATTGCACCCCAAACATTAAAGCAATACAATTATGATAGTCATGATGATAAACAGCATAGTAATGTCAACATTATTGTGGTGATTATTCTTATTATGACGCTATTATGACTTCTGCTATGATGATTGTTATCGCTATTATACATATGGCGGATCTCCGGACGACCTCTTGCTTCAGCAAGCTCCCTCATGCAGAACTTCATCACATGAGGCCTTGGGGCTTGGGGCATCGGACTTAGCTGGAGTTTAGGGTTTAAGGTTTNNAGGGTTTAGGGTTTAGTTGGGGCTTGGGGTAGGCAACAAACCCGAAGCCCTTCAAGCCCAAAACAGTAACCCCCTAACCCCTATGCCTGTCTCTGTTAACGTGCCTGGGGCTCTGGGGCTGTAGGGTCGAGTATGCTTTCCTTGCTTATGGCAACATNNTTTGGGTTAAGAACCCTAAACCCTAAACCCTGATCCCTAGTCCAAGCCGAGCGGGTCTTGAGCCACCGGGAGGGTCAGCACGTGGGCTTCCTTTCGGGGTTCAATTGATGTTTCTACGAAGGGGTTTAGGGTTGAGCTATAGGGGGCATAAGGGCTTTACGGTTTAAGCGTTTCAGGCTTTAGGGCTTCCTTAAGTATTATGTTTAGGCAGGTGGAAGACCCATGGGGTTACCCAAAACCAGCTAGATAATCCTTAAACCCAAAACCCCAAACCCTAAACCCTAAACCCCAAACCCTAAACCTTAAACCCCAAAACCTAAACCCTAAGCCCTAAGCCCCAAACCCTAAACCCCAAATCCTAAACCCTAAAGCCTGAACCCCAAGGCCCTCGCAGAAGCCGGATCCCGAGAAAGGACTGAGCACAGCGCCGCTCCGAAGTAGACATTTTGCCAAAGGACCTGGGCTTTAGGGCTTAGGGTTTGCAGTTTAGGGCTTTTCAGCTTAGGCCCTAAACCCTAAACCCTAAGTCGTGCAGGGTCCTTTTAAGGGTTCCTCCTTGACGAGTTCCCTGCTTCGGTTCATACACCCCTGCAAAGAAAGCTTCGGGACGCTTCGGGCTTCTGGAGTTTGGTGTAGGGTTTAGGGTTGAGGGTTTAGGGTTGAGGGTTGAAGGTTTAGGGTTGAGGGTTGAAGCTTCAAAGTTGAGTATGTAGAGTAGGTGGAGAGAAGGGTCATTGCCATCAAATCCCTTTACTTGACTTTGATAGAACCCTAAGCCCCAAACCCTGAACCCTAAACCCCAAAACCCCATAGCTCCTCAACCCTGAACCCCATAGGCCCGAAACCCTGAGCCCGAAACCCCAACCCCCATAGCCCCTAGACTAGAAACATCCCGCAGAGCCCGATTCCAGCTATTGATACCCCTTGCTACGGGTCTCGCGGGGAGGATTCAGGCTCCGGCGTTCACACACTTTGGGCTTTGGCTTCAGAGTCTTTAGAGTTTAGTTTAGGGTTAAGGGTTTAGGATTTAGGGTTTGGGGTTTAGGGTTTAGGGTTTAAGGACTCTTCCAGGGCAGGGTGATACGGCTTTGACTAACAACCCTCACAAGACGACCAGAATGATTGTGGACACGAGCTCTGATTGGTGGAGAGAGGCATCAGGATGAATCATAACCCCCAGGATGACTGTCTTGCTGACTGACCCTAAACCCTCAGCCTTGAACTGAGGACTGGACCCTACCATCAACCCCTGAGGCCTTGACCCACAGCCCAAGAACCTGTGAAGCCTGAAACCCCAAAAAACCCAACACAACACACAACAGAAACCCAAAGCCCCTAAACCCCAAACCACTGAAAAACCTCAACCCAAAACCCTAAACCCTGAAACCCCAAACCCCTAAACTCAAACCCCCCTCAAGCCGCAGCGCGCCTGCTTGACGCAGGGCAGCAGGCCAACGTTACCTTCTGGGAGCTCCGCTTCCTTCAAGGCCGAAGGCGACAAAGAGCAGCAGGACTTCAGGTTTATGGTTGAGGGTTTAGGGTTTATAAAATTTGGGGTTTAGGGTTTAGGGTTTAGGGGTTTAGGGGTTTAGGGTTAAGGGGTTTAGGGTTCAGGGTTTAGGGTTCAGGGTTTAAGTTCTAAGGCTCATGTTTGGGAGTTGAGGCTTTGAGGGTTCGTGCTCTGGAGCTTAGGCTCTAGGAGTTTAGGCTTTAGGAGTTTAGGGTTGAGAGCTTGAGGGCACGTTTGACTTCCAGGCTTCTTTGTGGTTGGGGAGAGGGTAGGGTTTAGGGTTTAGGGCTTAAGGTTGTTGGTGTTTAGGGTTGAAATTTCTTTTAGGGTTTCGGGTTGAGGGTTTGGGGGTTTAGGGGGTTTTGGGGTTTCGGGCGGTTTAGGGTTTTGGGTTTTGGGGATGTACGGTTTTGGGGTTGAGGGTTTAGGGTTAAAGACTTCTGGGGCTGATGGTTTACCGAAGGTTTGGGGTGTCCGGGTGTTCCCCAAGCCCTTAGCCTAAATCCTAAAGCCCTGAACCCTAAAACCCTAAACCTTAAACCCTAAACCCTAAACCCTAAACCCTAAAAACCCTAAACCCCAGAACCCTAAACCCTAAAACCCTAAAACCCTAAGCCCTAAACCTCTGCCCCCCGCGCCTCGGCTTGGTGGAGATGGTTTTCCGACACTTTCACTCAAGGCTAAACCCTAAACCCGAAGCCCAAACCCCTAAGAGGCTGAATCCTTAACCGCTATGCCCTAAACCCCCCAACGTCTCGGGGATCGGGAGGTCCACAGCCCCCACCCGGTTGAGGGTTTAGGAGACTCGAGACTCAGGCTTCCTTTTCTCGGCCTCAGGACCGCCCCTTAGGGCTTTTTGGGCTTAGGGCTCGGGGTTTGGGGTTTAGGTCGGGCTTGGGGCTCAGAGTTTAGGGCTCAGGGTTTAGGGTTTAGAGTTCAGGGTTTAGGGTTTTAGGGTTTAGGGTTTAAAGTTCAGGGTTTAGGTTTAAAGTTCAGGGTTTAGGTTTAGAGTTCAGGGTTTAGGGTTTAGGGTTCAGGGTTTCGGGCTTATGGCTTAGGGTTTATGCCCCCCCCCCCGACCTCAAACTTAAAGCCGAAACCTGTCGGGGCATAGGGCCTCAGGCTATAGTGGTTGCAGGGTCTAAGGTTTTGGGGGAGGGGGCTTCGAGTTTTGGGCTTAATACCGGGCCTATATTCTGGCATGGTTTCTGACAGAACCCATAACGGATCCTATTTCTAAATCCCTGAAGCCTAGATCCCTTTATTTGGGCCCGAACCCCTTCCTCCACCCGAGTCCTGCAAGGCCACGGCCTTGGCTGAGCCCTCGGGTGCCTCCTGCACGAAGGCCTCTTCCGGCGCTCTGCTAAAGAGTTTCACCATGGCTTTATCGAGGCTGTATGGGGTTTTATGAAGGTTTCAAGTAGGGTTTCTTGCATTATCGCACAAAGGTACTCCTATTCAGGTCTGGCATTCGGGTCCTGAAACCAGATTATAGGAGTCTTGGGTTAAGGAGAAAGGGTTGGGGGTTTAGGGTTTCAGCTCTTTTTCTAAAGTGCAATAGCCCCCCGTTTCTCTGCAACAAGACTCACTCAAGCTGAGCGCGCACTGTGGAGCAGGAAGGAAAACTCAGCAACCACTCGGATCCCACACTCATTTCATCACAGACACGACAGACCATCATGCGGAGCTGCTTGCGAGGGTGCATCATCTCCACTAGACCACGACCCGGACGACTCTCCCAAGCTTCAGGATGTGGGGTTTCTTTTTGTTATACAAAAACCCCCGACGGCATCGAGGATCCTCAAGCTCGTTGTTTTGGTGCTTGGGAGGTCGCGTTGCGGATTCGAGCGATTGATCTTTAGGGTTTAGCTGATTGTGTAGGCCGCTCTTCGAAATGCCTCTGTCGCTACAAGTTCCTACGAATCTCATGTTAATGATCGGAGACAGGTCCCAACCTCTAAACGCCTGCTCCTTTCTGCATGGAACGGCATCGTGCACATAGGGGCCTTGATTGTTGGACTAGGGAATTGGGGGTCTGCTATAGTAACAATCTGTTCAGAAACCCTGATTTTTTTCAAAAAAGATGATTCTTGATTTGAGGGCCGCAGAATACGCACGGATCCTTTGGGTGTTTCGAGGTTCCATGAGCCATCACCCCAGTTGATGCATCTAAAACAACCCAACCTGCAATGACCCGCCCCTTGTGCTTTGCCTCGTCAAGGGCTGCACAAAAGCCAAAAACGAACCTCGGCTGGGTGGAACCCCAGGTTATCCCCCTTTTAGAAACTTCTGAAGCATGGTAGCAAGTCAGATCCTCTTAAGCCGAAGAAGGGGAAATGCAAAACACCCCCACTGGTCGACCTAGACTCGAAATTGAAGGTTGTGCTCCAGTTTGCCCTTAGGCTTTAGGGTTGTAGGGCTTCGGGTTGCGAGGTTTGGAGTTGAAACAGTCGGGGCTTTGCAGTTGAGGGCTTCATGGCTTACGGTCTTAGGCTTTGGGGCTGGGGGAGTCGGGGGTTCAGGGTTTCGGGTAGGCTAGTCTTAGGTTTTGGGGCTGGGGGAGTTTGGGGTTCAGGGTTTAGGGTTTCTAAGCTTTAACGCTTTAGGTGAAGCTTCGTAGGCTCTCGAAACTGATCTAGCATCTCGGCCCGGATTTGGTATGTCGGGCCTTGGTTGTGTAAAGTTAGATTTTAGCGATCCAGGCCTAAACCCCCCAAACCGAAAACCCCAAAGCCTCAAGAACCTGCCTGGCTCTCACAAATCCCGGCAGCCCGTTCGATCCCTAAACCCTACGCCCTCCACCCTTCCCATTGTTAAACTACCGTTCGAAACCCTAAACCCTAAACTTCAATTAAACCCAAAACCCTACCCATTGTTAAACTACCCGTTTCAAACCCTAAACCCTAAACCCTATCCTCATTGCTAAGACACCCTTGTACCTCTCAGGTGAGGGCTCCATGAAGTGTTCGAGCTCAGAGGAAATGCTCATGGCCTGCCATGCAAGGTTAGGGCCAGGTTAGGGTTTAGGGTTTAGGATGGTTTAGGGTTACTTGTACCTATCTATGGGAACTTAAGGTGAAGATTTGGGATTCTGTGCTTGAGGGTGTGGGGTTTAGGCGTCGTGGGGTTTAGGGGTTTGTGGCGCGGACCCTTTGGTATAATGTGTGGGTTCTGTTGGGAAGGGTTTAGGGTTTTTTAGAATTTAGGCAGAGGCTTTAGACTGTGCGGCTCAGGGTTCATAAGTCAGTACAGTTTAGGGTTTCGGCTTTAGGGACTGTTATCAGGGCTTGCTTCGAGCAGCGGCAGCTGTGGCCAGCCAGGCTGCAAGAACCTAACACTCAGTTTCCTCCCAGGGCTGTTCCAAACCAGGGTTCCGGTTGAATGCCTTCTGTAGCACATCCCTGACAAGCGAAACCACTCTGAACAAGGCCATAAGCCCTGAACCCCAAGCCCTGCACCCTGAACCCAAAGCCCCACACCCGCAAGTCAAAGACATGGCTAGCTCGCCGGCACATCTTCCTGCCTGCGAGGACTGCCCAACGCGGAGTACCAAACACTGGTAGACAACACTTGAAGCGAGGATGATGCTCTCGGCGAGTTGATGCTGCTGCTGCTGATGCTGATGACGATGACGATGACCAAGACGATGACGATGATGGTGATGGTGATGGTGATGGTGATGGTGACGATGATGATGCTGATGCTGATGCTGACGCTGACGCTGACGCTGATGCTGCTGATGATGATGATGGTGATGATGGTGATGATGATGATGATGATGATGATGACGCTGATGCTGATGGTGACGCTGATGCTGATGATGATGATGATGATGACGCTGATGGTGATGACGGTGTTGATGATGATGACGCTGATGATGATGATGATGATGATGATGGTGCTGGTGCTGGTGCTGGTGCTGGTGCTGGTGCTCGTGCTGATGCTGATGCTGACGATGATGCTGACGATGATGCTGGCGATGTTGATGTTGATGATGATGATGAGGAGGAGGAGGAGGAGGAGGGCTCACCCCAAACCCTAACTCAGCCCCCGAGCCTGAGCCCGGCCTAGACCCTCAACCCCAAACCTTCAACTCGATAAACCCTGGCATACATTCGAATTGAAATCCCCAGGGTTTAGGTTTTAGGGTTTGGAGTTTATGGGTTTAGGGCTGAATGGCTTGATTCGACAGTCTGCCTGGATTGATAGACTCTAAGGCAGAATCCAGGGTGCCCGGATTGCGGATTCAGGAATCGGGTGTTCAGGAGTGCCCGTTGAGGGTTTGGGGTTAGGTTTGGGTTTGGGATGCAGGATTCAGTGTTCGGGGCGACAGAACTTGAGCGTCCTTGTCATGGACAATGCAAGGCCTTGTGATTCAGGGCAAGAGACAAAGCAGCAGTGGTAAAGAAGCAAAGCGACATCCTACACCTCAAACCCCATCGAAGTGCGAGTCAGATGAAGATCAGTATTCGGGGGTCAGGAGGTGCAGGCCCTCGAGCATGTTGAATACATGGGCCAGAGCGTTGGGGTATGCGCGGAAACATGCTGCTCATTCTTGCATAAACTGTGTGAAACTACAAATGCCCATTCAGAAGAAGCCCGCAGTAGGCGTCAGAAGAAGATCGAATTCAGACTAGGGCTGAATTGGGGAACCCTGCCCGCTCTACAGAAGCAAGGATTTCGGACACTTTGGGCGAGGCCACGCCATGAACCCTGCACCGCAGCTCCAGCGCTACGGCGCTTTGATTGTACGTTCGACACAGACATGCGATGTAGAATAATATACATATATTAGACATTATATATTAGATATTATGTATGAGATGCTATATTTAAGATATGATGTGTTACAATATACTCGCCCCAAAGTCGCAGAACCCTATACGAACCAATGCCAAGGCCTCAAACCTAAGCCCTGAACCCTTAAACCTGGATGCCTAGTGCCCAGAAGCCCAAGACCCTACACACTAGATCGACCTAAAACCCCTGAACCGCTACGCCTAAACACCCCTTAAAACCTTAAACGCTCCAAAAGCCCTATTGCCTTGAACCTAAAACCCAACGGCGTGTATCTTGGGGGCCGCGGCTTCAGCCAAAGCCGGATGATGAGCCAGGACCACTCGAAGATTCGTCGCCTTTGCTGTTGGGTCACTCTTCACGGTCCGGGGCTTAGAGGGCTTAGGATTGAGATCAAGCGCACTACTCGATGTACGGCTGCTGTTGAAATCCAGTATCGCAACCCTGTACACTTTTAAACCGTAGCCCCCCCGGAACCTATTGCGGCATGCAGCTGAGCCGCGTGATCAGCGCGCAGACAGCACTCCCGAAGATGCCTTCGTGCTCCTTTCCGAGGTCTACTGCTGGCGGTTTGGGACCGATGACTGGAAACAGACCAAAAAGAGAAAGCAAAGGCCCACGTTTATGCTATCATAATTGGGGTTTAGTGTTCGGAGTACCGAAGAGCACATAACAAGGAAGCGAGCTCCTCCCTTGGTGGATCCACTGGGACCTCTAAGGGAAGCGGAAATCGTAGGTGGTGGCGATCTGCTACGCCGGGCTTAATGCCAAACTGGCACCTCGGGCGATGTGCCTCCTCAGTCAAATAGAACCGGAGCATAAGCATCGGGTTTAGGGTTTAGTTAGGGTGCGGGAGATGGAGTCCTACTCCGGTGCAACCCCTGCAATGCCGGCGGGCTTTTCATCTGGCAATCCAGTCTTCTGGGCGCTTCACCGTAGCAACAAAACCCCAAACTACCCTACGCTAACCCTAGCTTAGACCACCCTAAGGAGCCCTGAGCCCCTAAACCCCAAACACCACTTTTCAGGAGTTCAGGCCTGACCCCGGCGTGCTTTACTAGAAACTCCTCTTCTCTAAGGTCTAAGCCTCAGAGCTCACAGAAAGACGTCCACAGGCCCCGAGGATCTTCTCTTACTTGCTCTTGCCTCGGCCCAGCTTCGTGCTGGAATCGGTCAGGGTTTTGGGTTTGGCTTGTCTAAACCACTGGCCTGACTCCGAAAAGCCGCGAGGTACCGGTTTCGATTCTTCTCCAAGCTTCTACTTATATATATGTATATACACATATATACATCTATAGTATAGCTGTAGCCGGTGGAGATTTGACCGCTGCAGCAGACAGGAGCGTAGCAGCAAGCGCAATCAAAACAGCACGTAGTCGTAGTCGTCGTTGTGACCGCAGTAGTGTTAGTAGTGCAGCAGCAGCAGCAGCAGCAGCAGCAGCAGCAGCAGCAGTACGAGTAGTAGTAGTAGTAGTAGTAGTAGTAGTCGTAGTCGTAGTCGTAGTAGTAGTAGTAGTAGTAGTAGTAATGGAAGTAGAAAACATGTGTGTGTGTATACATATATATATATATGTAATATAGTCGTAGTAGCAGGAGCAGTAGCAGTAGCAGCAGCAGTGGCAGCAGCAGTAGCAGTAGCAGCGACAGTGGCAGTGGCAGTGGCAGTAGTAGTAGTCACCATCGTCGTCGCAGTAGGAGTAGTAAAAACAGCAATCACGCAATCGAACAACAGCAAAAGAACAAAAGTTCGCCTGAAGAGAAGCGAGGGACAACAAATTCGCCGAGTCTGAACATCCACCCTAAGCTCGAACTTGCAGTTCATCAGTTCACACTTGCACGCTCCGGTGGGGACTTGGCAAACCGGCTATAAAGTGTAGACTTATATAGTCTAGTTAAGGTCACCCCCTTTCAGACTACGTAAACACAGATGACCCTGATTCTGGCCTACTTACCATGTCGGCTTCACCTCTAGGTACACCCCGAACATGCCCACCCACACCCCAAAACCCTAAACCCAAAACCCTCAAACCTTGACCCGAAACCCAAAACCCTAAACCCTAAATCCTAAACCCAAAACCCTCAAACCTTGACCCAAAACCCTAAACCCTAAATCCTAAACCCTAAACCCACGTCCCAACTCCTTCAATCCGGGGAGCTGGACATCTGAAAGGTCAGCTGACCGCCTTCCTTCGCCAGGCTGGAGTACCTCGGATTCCCCGGCTTTGTGTGTAAGGGGGTTCGGTTTAGGGGTTTAGGGTTAAGGGTTTAGGGGTTTAGGGGTTTAGGGGTTTAGGGGTTTAGGGGTTTAGGGTTTAGGGTTTAGGGTTTAGGGGTAGAGCCTCTGATGATACTCGGACTGGATGAGATCCTGAACTGTTTGCATCAGACTTTAGAGCCCAAACTGAGCAGCTTAGCTCGTTCCTGTGCGTTTTCACCGCCTCACCCCATCCCCAAAGACCGCCCACCGGAAGAATCAGGACACACGGCCACAACGCTTGACCCCATATACTGGCGGGATTGCCGCGTGACCATAATGCTTCGCGGCCATAAACTGGTGGGATCCAGAAGCACGGCCAACGTGCTTGCCCCGTCTGCTCGGATTCAGAAACGACCGCCATGCTTCCCTGCATGACAAATGCTTCCCCCTCGTACTGAACTGGTGGGATTCAGAGCACGGCCAAAATGCTTAACCCCGCATGGCGGGATCCAGACGTTTTGAGGCAAAAAGCCAATGCGTTGGAGTTCTTTCCGGGGGGATCACACGGATCCTGTGTAAACTGCAGGACATGGGCATAAACTAGGTGCGCCCCGAAGGAGCTGCGTCCCGGAGAAAACTCCCGTCGCCCGCACCTCACTGCCGGCCACGCCAACTGTGGCTCTCTACTCCCAATGTGCACCACACTCTTGGGTGGGACTCTAGACGAAACGTAGGTTCTCGTAGCTATAGCTAAAGCTGAACCCTATCCCTAGATCGTGTCTGTAGATAGAGCCGCAGCTGATTCCGAAAACCGCGGCAGCCCGATGCAGGCCCTGCCTGAAATCACCGGCATCCACTTGCTTGGAGAACGGCCGACCATCCATAGAACAAGGACGGTGAAGCAGCGAGAAGCAATGCAGCAGCTTAGGCTTGACCACCAAAACTCGCAAAACTCATGGCCAAAACCCTTAAAGACAGGACCCATATAGAAACCTCACGACATGGTGCTTCACAATGTCTCCAAGCGGTTGCCGGTTTAGAGTCGCGCCGGTGACGTAGACGGTCTCGGCAGTGTTTCCTGGCGCCTGCGGTCGAAGGCAAACTCTAAACCCTATCTAGGAAGGTTGTAAAAAGCTGGGATGAGCGGCCCGTGCAGGAATGACAAATGCTCGTAGGCTCGTATAGAAGACCTATGGAAGCCCAAGTAGAAACCCTTAAACTCTAAGCCCTAGCTATGCTGAACTTGGGACGCTTGCAAAAATTACAATTTTAGCTGCCTCTCAGGGGCCATTAACCAACAAATTTAAAAGTATACCCCAAAGAACCCTAAACTCAAAGCCCTAAACCCTTAAAAGCAAGTACCCCGAAGCTAAAGGAACCCTTAAACCCTAAACCCTAAAAGCAAGTACCCCCGAGCTAAACCCTAAACCATTGAACCCTAAAAGTAAGTACCGCTAAGCTAAAGGAAGCTGAATCCCTGATACTGGTAGGATCTCGTTGCGGACTCCTTGTTGCCCTGAAACTCTGAGGCTTTGGTCCCCCCAAAAAAGCAAACGGACTCGCAATTGAGGGAATACGGTTTCGGCTTTAAGGTTTGAGGTTTGGGGTTCAGGCTGAAGGGGGACATCGAAGTCCACGTCCACGGATAAAGACTTCTTCAACTCGCCTGTATCGCGAGCAGCGGGCGCCCAGGAATGTTCAGCTTTGCGCGCAGAACCTCCCGAGGTTGTGAAGAGGTCGGGCACTTGGTGGCTCTGGGTTACGGCCTTTATAGATGGGATGCAGGGTGTCTACGGTTTAAGATTTGGGTTTATAGGGGTTTGGAGCAACCGCAAGAACGTTTGAAACCCCTTGACCTGGAACGATAATACTGTGGATGATATAAATCCTGCATTATCTTAAGGACCCTAAACTATGAGAATAATGGTATATTCCTTATTATGGGTCATGCAGGATTTACATCATCAACCGTATCACATCTTGTGGTAAATCATCCCGGAAGCTCCATACTCCGAACCCCAAGCTGCTTCTTCAGAAAAAGCCCTCGTTATCTGCTGGAAAACAGACCCAAACACAAGGAACGCAAAGGTGGCGGAGAGCTGACCTTCGAAGACCCTGCACCCTAAGCAGGAAGTCAAAACGGGACGCCCAGACATCAAGCAGAACCCTACCACAGTGCTCGCAACGATTAGTAACGATACCTTCTGAAAGTCTGCACACATCTCACCATCAAAACACGCCTACAGTCTATTCTGATGATGAGGCACTTATAATGACCTATAACGTTAAAAAATCCTAAGACCTCTAATTTGGAAACCTGATTAAGAAGCCTTGTATCTTTACTACGGTTGTTATATGACTTCTAAAACTTTGGTGTTGTAGGGCCGGGGTTTCTTCATTAATCAGGTTCTAGGATACATGATATGAATCAGTTGCCTCGGGGCTGCCCAAGACCAGATCATCACTCCCAGGCACAAGGCCTTGGCTGCCCCGTGCAGTTGTTTCATGGTTTAGGGTTTGGGGTTAAGGGGGTTTGGGTTTTAGGGTTTAGGGCTTGGGGTTTAGGGAGAAGGCAGCCTTCGGGTATCTATGAGGCCTTATGAAATGCTAGGTTTGATGAAGGTTCTATAGGGCGAATATTGGGGCCTTCATAATTCCAGAAGGTTTCCGGGTATTTGATCGCATAACTCTAAAAGGGCTTGCAGGGGATGATTAAGGATTTGGGATTAGGGTTTAGGATTTCAGGTGTAGGGCGCAGGGTCTAGCGGCACAAGCTATACATAAAATCGATGTTTCTTCCAATCCAAAGGTTAGCCGCACACATCCGGAAGGCTGAGCCTGAACGGTCCGAATCCTGAATGAATCGAACCTTAAGCGCTAAAACGAGTCACAACCCTTCGGCAGCCAGGGTGCTATAGAGGCCCAGTGCTGACAGCACCTGGTCTCTGGATCCCGTTTAGAGTTTAGGGTTTTGGGGGTCGTAATCGGACCGTCGTAATCAGAGCCATCTCGGGCAGGGAAGAAGTACGTTTCCGCAGCTTAGGGTTTAAGGTTTGGAGTTTGTATAAGTTTCGAAGATAAGCCGAACCAAAGGTACGTGCTTCACTTTTGAATTTACTAGGTTACCTAGGCCAGTTCCCCCAGCTGAAATCCGATCTAACTAGAGCCGCAGAGCCTCAACGAGCTGCAATATAAGGAGCTTCATAGTCAGAATAGGGTTTCGGGGGGGCTCATTTTTGGGCTCATTTCTACTTAGAATAAGGAACCCTGAGGAACTAATATTTGCAACTATTCTGGCCTCGACGTGAACTTACACTTAAGACCAGACCGGACACTCCAAAAACGCAGAGGCCCCATGAGCACATGGAGAAAAACCATGCAACCGGAGATGGCGATAAGGGGTTTAGGGGTTAAGGGGTTAAGGGGTTTAGGGGTTTAGGGGTTTAGGGTTTCAGTGTTAGGGCAGAGGGTTGGATCATACCGTTGATGATATAAATCCTGCATTACCTCAAGGACCCTAAACTATGGGACTTATGGTATGATCTATATTCCTTCTTAATGGTTAATGCAGGATTGAAATCATCAACCG
>CAJNJA010012965.1:0-12695 GCA_905231915.1 Symbiodinium necroappetens | reverse complement strand
CCCATGTATTTCTCGAGGGCTCCGCACGGAAAAAACCCTCCGCAAAGCTTTCGGGAACTAACAGCAAAGGGTCGCTGCTGGGTGGGAAGGCTCTCAATCAGATCAATGGTCTCAAAGAGATGCTCCCTCCTAGGTTGACGGCCCACTGAAGAAACGAGGACCCACCTGGTCCAGGGTTCGGCTCCACGTCCCTGTCCTCGGTGAGATCCTTTACCCAAACCTGGCCTGGACCATGTTCGGGGTTGAATCTCAGCCTTGCCGTCATGTAAGCCCGCTCCTCGGCTGTGAGCTGCCAGATGGCATGCATGTGCCCCCTGCTGCGCCGAGTGAGCCCGCAGTAAAGGCCCACTTTGGCGGCCAACAGCTTCCATCGTGGTGCACTGTCTGATCCCACTGGGCATCTGTAACCCCACTGCTGCAACCTGTGAGGCCTCGACGCGACCCCAAAAGCACCTCGCACAGGTGAAGAAAAGACGTGGCTGAGCATTTCCATCGCCGCGGAGCAGCACCCGAAGATCATGCCGCAAGCCCCGCAATCGTTCTCGCTGCACTTGAACTGCCTGCCAGATTTTGACCCGCCTTGCAAGTTGAGACAATGCACCCGAGGTTCGAGTATATCGCTTGCCCTTGCGGTAACAGGTAACACTGAAGACCAGGAAGTTTCAAAGCCTGTGCTAGGGCCACCGCGTTATCCCCGGGTGAGCAATTCCGAGGGGCCTCAACACAGTAGCGCAGATGCTTCCTGACGGATGCCTCGTAAACATCCACCTCCAGCTTAGGTAAGCCCCACCTGCACCATGCACATTTCCAAAAGGATGTGGCAGCTGCTCTGGCGATTTGAGTGGCACTGTCACCTGCCCCCGTAACCGAGGAAACGTGGATCTGTCAAGGCTTGGATGCACCAACTTGGTGTGCTTCGACTTGGCATCTGCTGCAGCTGTCCTTCTTTAGGGTACACAAAGGAAGTGCAGACCTTGCAAAACCAGCCCGGCGAGCTTTCCTGCGGCTTTGGCTGCCCGGAGCGCTTTAATTGCTCGCTTCGGAACTGGGTCACTGGTTTCACTACTTGCAACGGTGGCTGCCGTACGCTGCTGACTAGGTGCCTGGCGCTTGCTGGCACGTGCAGTGCCACCCTTTGTGGCTCGAGAAGGCAGTCAGTCCTTGACCTTGGTTCCCGCCGAAGAAGCTCTGGATGAGGCCGATCGTGGTGGCAACCAATTTTGATCGCCCTCAGCAAATGAAGTGGCTCGCGAAGAAAGCCAACCCCCTCCTCGTGGAACATGTGGAGTATAACTGCAGGCCTTGGGCTGCGCATCTGTTCCAGCCCGAGCTCTGGACGAGGCCGGCCGTGGTGGCAACCAATGTTGATCGCCCTCAACAAGCGAAGTAGCAGCTCGAGACAAGCAAGGCTCGCGAAGAAAGCCGACCCCCTCCTCGTGGAACACGTGGTGTGTGACTGCCGGCCTCAGGCTGCGTGCTTCCGAGAAGCTCTGGACGAGGCCGACCGTGGTGGCAACCAATGTTGATCGCCCTCAGCAAGCGAAGTAGCAGCTCGAAACAAGGCTCGCGAAGAAAGCCGACCCCCTCCTCGTGGAACACGTGGTGTGTGACTGCCGGCCTCAGGCTGCGTGCTTCCGAGAAGCTCTGGACGAGGCCGACCGTGGTGGCAACCACAATGTTGATTGCCCTCAGCAAACGAAGTAGCGGCTCGAGACGAGGCTCGCAAAGAAAGCCGACCCCCTCCTCGTGGAGCAGGTGGCGTGTGACTGCCGACCTCGGGCTGCGCATCTGTCCCAGCCACCGAAGAAGCTCTAGACGAGGTCCACCGTGGTGGTAGCCAACTTGTATTGCCCTCAACATCCAAAGGAACCGCCAATGATGAGGCCCGTGAAGACGACCGCCCCCCACCTCGAGGAACATGTTGAGTGTGACTACCGGCCTCGAGTTGTAGCCATTCCTCAGGGAAGTGTTTACCGGCCTTGGGCACAATCCACTGGTAATGCTTATCCTTGTAAAGGATGGGCACCACCACCTGCTTGCGCTCATCCTTGAACTTGATGGCCTTGCCATAGCTGACCAGTTGTGTCGGCTTGTTGACCCCCGACCACCAAGATGATCCTTCAATCGCTTAGTCGCTGCGCGGCAGGCCAAGTCATCGGCCCACCGGTTGGGACGGTCGAGGGCCTTGAGGTATTCCTCCCAACTCGTCGGCAGGTCCCCGCCCTCCATCTGGATCTGGTTGGCCCTCTTCTCGACCTCATTGCTGGGCGCAGCAGGTGGGACCCAGAAAGGTTTAAAGGCCGTCGCCTTCTCGTATGTAGCTAGCCAGCTCGGCCCTCAAGGTGGCACCTCTCGACTTAGCCAGCTTGCATGCGGCATCGAGGTCAAAGTTATCTCGATGCATAGCGAAATGCGCTCCCACCACGTTGAAAAAGCAACTCCCTGCACCTCCGCATTAATGAACATCGCACCAAGTGTCGGTCCGGCCTGCAGAAAAAAACGGGATCGTTGCCGAGCTCCATTGGCTGTAGCTTCTGGCTGCGCACGTTGTAGGCTGCAAGGCCTGAGCTTGGTTACCCTTGGCAGCCGCTTTGCCCTGCCCAATGGTGAACCCCAATTCACCAAGTGCAGCCTGCAGGAGTCGGCCGACCAGTCAAGAGGCACCTGTCTTGCCCGCCAGCTGAAGACTCTATCACCAGCTTTATCAGCCGGCACCTTAACTCCCAGTGAGGCGCCGTCACCACGTCGAAAAGCAAGTGAGCTCTTAGCTTCAACAGCAGCTCGCGAGGCTAGGGCCAGGTAAGCGGGGCCCTCGGCCTCGCCAGCTGGCACCCAATCAGCCACTGGCTTCGGGGAGTCCCTGGCGAGCTCCGTGACGAAAGCCCCAGCGGCACCTGATTTGCCTAGCACAGCCGGCTTGTCCTGCTCAGCAACTTTGACATAGGACTCAAGCACAACTTCACGATTCTGTCTCCAGCCTGTGAACGCCGCCGCGGCCCGAAACTATGGATCGGCCCAAGAGCTTGCCGGGCTCTGTCATTCGGCTGCTTGCAAAACCCAGCCCACCCTGCCTCATCTTGGAAGATCTTCGGCATCTGGAGCCGTACCGTAATGAGCTTACGGTCTGGGGCCTGGAAGCTCGATCTCAACAGCACCTTGTGACCGACGGTGGGCGCTCCAGCTGCTCCTAAGGGAACCGAAGGCCCAGTGCGCACCTGTCGTTCTCCCTTCGGGCCAATAGACGGCAGCTGCATAGCCGCTGCTTCTTGCGTCGGGGAAAAACGACAAATCACCGAGGCCTTGTCCTTAATGTCGTGGGATTTGGCCAGTGCCAGCAACGAACCAAGTTCAGCCTGATCACAGGCTACCACCAGATGTGCACCTTTTGAAAATACACACGGTGATGTCTGTTTTAAGTCGACGGTGCACCACGAGATGCACATGGACTGTGGAGAGGCAGCAAATCCTCTCGCCCTGTCCACACGGAGCATGCCAACACGAAAAGATGGCACCTCGCCTGCCTTGACAGACGCTCTACCGAAGGAGCCTTAGCAGCTACTGGCAGCGGAGTCTGGCGGGCGATCACCGTGGCCACGAGCCTGTCCAAACACGAACTCGAGCCAAATGTTTCAGGCGATGCTTTGCAACAGTCTGACTCTCACCCGGCTGAGGCCAACCAAGTCTCAGGGACCGAAGGTCTCTGGGCCTGGGCTGTCTGTCCTGTTCATAGTGAGTACACTCCCAAGCAGCATGAAGCCAGTTCGGCACAGCAGCAGCATTCCAAAGCCCACATCGCCGGCACCACACTCCATCAGGTGACGTGCCGTGCTTCATTCGGTGGTAGCACTCCTCGCTAAGCCCTGCCGACAACATGACACCCGCTCCTCCTGACTGGCACTGGCGAAGAAGCTGCAAGCTCGTTTCGTCCTGGCCGCGTCACAGGCGATGTTTTGTCGTCTGAGTTCCACTGCCTCATGTCTGCTGAGCTGCTGGAAACTTTGAAACTGATGTCGTCTCCATGTCTCTCGCAGCTCGTGCCGAAGCTTGTCCACACTCTGTAAGTCCCGGGCGAGGTCTTGGCGGTCGCCTCGAGGTCCATGCCAAACTGTATGTCCTTGCTGTGCATAACCCCAAGTGGTCAAAGACATGCAAACAGACCGGTGCCACCTGCACTGCACAAACGGGCGCCCATAGCGCCTGCGGTGTTCTTCGGTCCGGGAACAAGCAGTCAAGTTGTTCAACTGTTCAACTGCAAGGCGAGCCTGATATCCATCCAGTGCCCACTAAGGAGGAGCCACAGTGGTCTCGCGCCATACTGCACAATGTTCAAGGCGCGACGAATCACGGTGGTGACCTTATCGAGCTCCTTGGTTTCAATCTCGTTCCACCATTGGCCCCATGCAACCTGGGGGAGCAAAACCGTCCTGTACAAAACACACTTCAACTGGGAGGCGACCGGCAGTCGGAAAAGCCTGCTCGTCATTCGCCTCAAAGTCGCCATCCTTTCCGTGGCAGCAATGGCCTGGCGATGCTGAAGGTTGTGCCCAATACCACTGCTTCGCTGTCCAGCTGCAGCCCCAATCTTTGCAATGCTCCCCGATGTCGGAGCGTGTAATAATTCTCCTTTTCCTCTCATTCTCTCGTCGTCCTAACCGGGCTGCTGCATTGGCCCAGAGCTCGGTAGCTCGAAGAGTCTGAGCAGCATCGCGCAGAACGAGGGTTCTATCGTCGATGAAAATCGTCTGAGCGGCTCGGGGACCAAGCTCGGCCGCGATTTCGGCCGTGGCAAGTCGCAGCTAATGGGGCTGCTGGACAGCCCTGCGGGAGACTGGTGGTCACAGGCTCCCGGGCTTGGTAGCACTTCCGCTCCGAACTGTAGCCACCTTTGTTGGTGTGGCCAAATCCATTTCAGTACGACCAGCAGCTCGGCTGGTGCACCGTGAAGCTCCAGGGCTTTCACAGCCAACTCGGGTCGCACATAATCGAAGCACAGACTAAAATCCAGAGACAACAGGATTGCATCATCGTCCCAAGCCTCTTCCAAACGCCTGATGGCTTGGCCGGCGGATCTTGCCCTGATGCCTCCGTAGAACTCACCGAAGGAGATGTCATCCAGCCACTGTCGTGTGTCAGGATGTGAAGCCCAAACCGAAATGAGGGCTCGTAAACACCACAAAACACCGAGATCGGTCGCATGCGGCCTGCTTCAGCACTGCCTCCATTCTTAGCCGGGCCGTCCTTTGCAATGAAGACCGCGTGGCAGTGCTGCCCAGACCTCTGGGTAAATCCCTTGGGCGTGCCAGTGTCGCATCCTGTTCAGCAACAGCCTCCAAAAGGCAATCGGCATCCAAGCCAGCTCCTGGCCTGTGATGCCGCCCAGTCCTGCACTGGAATGTTTGGCATTCTGGGCACAAGCATGGTGGGCTTCTGCCGTGATGTGCTCCACTCTAAGATTCCAGCTGGGTGGTTGCTGGGCCTGCCCTTGCCAACTCTGCGCATATGCTCGAGCAAACTGTCAGGTGCAGGACTATTCCAGACCCGTCGCCAGAACCTCTTCATGCAATGCTTGGGATTTCCTTGAAAATACACGCGGTATCCTAGCATTGGTGAAATGGGGGTTCATTTAAACATGGAGGGGGCCAACAAAAAATAGGAGCCCAATGAATGTGGACTCCAAAAATGCGACATCCGACAATTGACGCTCGGACAAAAGCCGGCAACAAGCCAAGTTCGAGCATCCCGTCAGGAGAGTAACCCCCACCCTAATCTTACCATTCAGAGTTTCAGTTTAGGAGTTAGAAAAGAAACTCCTGAGCTATGAACTCGATCTGGCTTGCTAGACGTTTGTCTTGCCAAGTTTTGCATGCTTTACCGAAACGAGTTGAAGAATGATGCAACAGAGTACGCAGGAATCGAACACAGCAGGATGCGTTGCAACATTCCTACTTCGGCACACTGGCGAGGTAATACGGGGCAGCAACACAGCTTGGTACGAAGCCCATCGAACCCCTGCCCCCCCGGCAGGCACACGGGCTTGAGCTGTGCCTGACGGTTTTTGTCCACCCAAGCAAAGCTTCTCGAAGCGTTACCTTGCATGGCAAAACCGATCACCAAGACGGCGTCCTCTCAGAACGGCACCTTCATGTTCATGTGCAGGTCGTCCCCACGTCTCTCGAACTCCGGATGCTTCGCAACCTCGCAGAACGAGAGCTCTCTTCCAAGCGCTAGCTAGGAGCGGCCCCCCAGCCCCCCCAGCCATGCGCCATTTTTGCCTTGAGGGTCAAGATCATGCTGCCGGGGATCATGCCAGGCCTGGCGCCAGCGCTGCGATGAGATGCGATGTTCGGCGCGGCCCCTAAAATAGCGGACCTCTGGTCGGTCATACGAGGGAAGGTGAGGCTTTCGCCATCCCGCATTCCCTGGCAGCGTCTATTCAGGACCGTGGAGGAGAGGATAGATGCAGGCCTTTTCTATGTGGGCATCTATCTCGGCGAGCTCTTGCTTGCACTTCTCCTGGCCTTCGTCTCCAGGGCAAAAGTTCAAGAGTCTGTACACTGTACGATGTGAGTAGGTGGAGGACTCTGGACTTCTTCTTGCTGCTGCATGAACATGCCAGGGCCAACCTACCACCAGGGAAACTGGCCCAAAGTCGCCTTGCACTGGACAGTGGCCCCCTCCGAGCCTGCCGGTTTACTAACCTGCAGATGAACGGACTGCTGCGGAACAACGCTGCAACACATCACGATGGAGCCTCACTTCGTTTGGACCTTGGAAATCACCGAGGTGTCACAAAGCAATGGAAGATTTCGTTGAGGCTCAAGCACCTGTGACAGCCCTGGCACTTCGGAGAGTCCGGCTTGACCTCTGGCAAACGTACGTTAAGAGCCTAAGAACTCAGATGAGATGCCAGGACAATGCTGTGGGACACATAGGGACGGTGCCCTGCAACCTCGGCAGACAATGCGCCGTTCGATCTCCGCCTGTCGTGCACTTTGTGCAAACGGCTCAAGCTCATGCCCTTGACTGATTAAGTGCAATTCGGGCCTTTCTGTTGCCACCGTTGTACAGGTCTTCTAAACTCACCTCAGAGCCGTGCCCGGCTCTTCTTTCAGCAGATCGCTGTCATCTGGAATTAAGCTTCCGCGAATCTGCTGCAGTTGCAGCAGGGAAATTAGGCATCCCTGCATCTTTTAACATGTTTAGCTCTTGCGTTGAACATCTGCTCCCAGTCTGCAGTATGGGATGTTCCAACCAACTCGCACGGTCCCGCTTGCGGGAGGTGTGAGAGAATAGCCTGGCAAACTGCATGAGGCCCGCTGAGTGTAGGCGATCCATCGCTCACATCGGACCAACGGAAGGTCTAGCGTTTCCCAGCCATATCACTTGCAAGGGCTTAGACTCTGCTGCCCTGTGTTTGGCAATGTCACACGGTGTCACTCTATGTAGGGGACAGGATTCTTTTGCTCCGTACGACTCTTGGTGTTTATGATGTACATATCGTGAAGGTGGACGCACTGTAAATCCAGCCGTAGCCAGAGCAGTGACAGCCACTAGCTGTAATGCAGTCGTACAGAGGACGCTTACAAGCAATAGTGGTGGGCCGCGAATCTTGCTGTGCTTCTGCTGCCATTAAGTGATTAAGTATTACGAGTGACTTGCATATCAAGGCTGTTGCGTGAGTGCGTGCAGCTAGCTTGTTCTCGTTCTGACGGCCATTACTGTTGCAGTGCTCTCCTTGCCGATGTTGCCGTGGTCCTGGATGATGATGTTGATACTGTACTCACAGTTTTGATGCTGTCGTCTCTGCTGCTGTTGCCGTTGCTGCTGATGCTCGTTGTCGTTGTTGGAGGTACTGCTGCTTTCGGCTCACTAGTTTGTACGTCCCTTGTCGCCCCAAGCACTTGTCATGCATCGCGTCGGGATTCCTTCAAGCGCGCTGCTGGCCTCTCGGTTGCACGTTGCAGAAATCCACACAATTTAAAGCCCTCGTCGCCCATCACAAACTTCTCCACAACAGGCAACAGCAGAAACAACATGCTTCGCCGCTGTACTTGGGCAGGCTGTTAGCAGTGTGAGGCCGCGAATCTTCTGTTTTTCAGGTACAGATTTTGCCAGTCACATCGGCCCAGTGCAGGTCGGTCTAGTTGTGGACGTGGAATCTAAGGTCTCTGCTGCCAGATTCGCTCTAGCATCATCGCCTGCATAGTGTCCCATGACAGACTCTCCAATGAAATCCGTTGACATAGCAGGTGCCTTTCTCGATTTCGCCTTTTTCGGCCTTCTTGACCGCCTGGCATTCTGCTCAAGCCAAACATGGGAGCGGCGCAGCAGTTCAGCAGCCTCCATCCCGCCGGTGTCATAGAGGATCTTCTTGTCCGGATCGTTCAGGATCTAAGCCGGTAACGCGTGCAGCGATGTGCAGCTTGCATCTCTGGCGCGGCCCAGTGCCCCATGTGTCGCCTCGTAGGCATCCCGAATCTCCCCGAACTTCCTCTCACAAAAAAGTGCGGTCACATGCTTCGGTCTCGTTGTGATGCTTTGGTCGCCTTTTCGACTCCTCATCGGGATTCTTATCGGGATGGTACTTGATGGACAGCTTCCGGTACACCTGCCATTCCGTCGTGTTCTAAGGCCTAGTTGAACTTTGTAAAAAAAACGCCTGGAAGACATCTCGTGATGACTCATCGCTTGGACACTGGGCCGGCCTTTTTGATGTCTGCCTCGTCGGCATCCTCCTGAGAAACGTGAACATGACGTGCGTTCAGCATGTCCGGTCTTGCACGGATGGCGGTGCAATTCAAGCTGCAAGTTCTTCAGGCACGTGCATCGCTCCGTCCGACGGTGTTGTTGCTGTTTTCGGTTTCGAGCTTCGATTAGGGCACATGCCCAAGGCAAGTCCCCCGAGACGGGTCTGTTGGGCTCGGTATCGGCCATGGAGGTTGTCAGGTTCGAACAGCAAGGAAGGGATGGAGGGGTGCGAATCGAGAGGACAGCTTGTTTGGCACTGTTAAGGTTGGGCAAGAACTGGATTTCCTCCCGTGTTCGGAAGCAAATACCAAAGTACAGCTGCTTCGAACGACCGGTGCTTAGTGTAACGCGAAGAAGCACCCCTTCGATGGCCTGAAGGCCGAGGATCTCGTAGAGGTCCTTCGCTGTCTCGGATCGCTCGGACTCGGAACGTCACAGGCTGGGCCTTGTCTAGCTCAGCAGCTTCATGGTCGAAAACCTCAGAGATGGCGCGAATGGAATCCTCTCGCGTGCAGGATCTAAAGCCAGGCAGCTCTTTGGAAGACGGCAGAGCACCTATCCCCGTCGGAGACGCGGCGACCCCTGCCATGCTTAGACAACGCAACTCTGCACTCATTTCAACATCCTCCTGCCGTCCTGCCTCATCTGCATTCCTTGCATTTTCTGTTGATTCTGCTCGGTTGGCACCTCGCCGACCTTCCGTCGCTCACGAGTAAAATTGAGATCGCAAGGCGTCTCCCGTTGCTGAAAGGAGCGTAACAGGCGTCACGCAAACTGAGGTTCTCTGCAATCTCCAATTCATGGAGCCCGGCTTGGCCCCAGAGCACAAAGATCTGAGGCCACGAGAGCACCCGAGCCCTCCTACTCCTTGACACCCTTTGCCTTGCCCTTGTTGGCAGACCATTTGCACTGACCACGTTGGCAGTCATTGGTCGGAGCTTCGAAGGTGCCATCCTGACCGGACAACCCCTCACCGACCCTCAATACTGTGTCGCGAGCCGATCCGACTGCACGCGGCACATGCCCAGCACTCCTTCTGGAACTTGACATTCCTCCAGTTGTTCCAACTCCACTCGGTACCTTCAAGCGCATGGACATGTTCAAAGTCGGCGTCATTCGTGCCCCCCGCCCTTGCCCCTGCCTTTCATCCAAGCGAACTTCTTCGAGATTTTGTCGGACCTGAGTTCCCATTGACGTTCCCTTTGCGCCTTTCCGTGCCTGTCTCCTGAGAAGCTGGCGTGCCCTTGGGCCATTTGATCGGCTTCTCTCGACGGCCCCCTGCGCCCCCGCATCTGCAACGCTGATGTTTACCGTCGGCGATGGCATTGACCAAAAAATTATGCCGGCACTGTTGTTTTTTCGCGGCGGCACACCAAAGTCCGACGTGCTGACGAAAGCAAAGAACCCACACTGTCTGTTCAAATCCAACAGCCGCGTGAATTGTTGCTCGTGCACGGTGCAATATATTAGACCAGGTCTCGCCGCATGCAATGCAAGGCGTAGGCAGCTGCAAGATCCTCTGCCCGTGCAGTGCAAGCAACACTCCAACTCCAATGCGAGAGCCGGGCTATTCAAATTTTTCCGGAGTCTCCTTGGCCGTGTTCTTGGTCTCTGCAGATGCCTGCAGCGACAGGAGGGAGCCTGTTCAGGAGCTCTGGCTCCCTTTTGCCTCAGGGAAGAAGGTTCCCTGCACCACGGCACGCCTTGGCAGAACGTTACAGAGCGATTCCACGCAGACGACTCGTCTTAAGTTCGCTACACTCGAAATATGGGACGGTGGCTTGGACCCATCTCCTCAGAAATTCGCTTTCGCTGCAGTCCGGGAGTCCGCGGCTGGGGCTTGGGACCTGCCTCTTCCTTGAAGCTGAGGCTCAACTTGGACCTGATTAGGACATGTAGTCATATAGTCGATACGTTGTACCATTCTTTGGAGCAAGCCACTGCCCACACACACAAAGGAAACATACAAGATAGAAATACCACTGTGAGCTGAGAGGTGTTTAACTGAAAGGTTTCTGCAGCTGCACATAGCTGTGCAAGTAAGGTGCGGTTGTGTACGTGTGCGGACTTGACCAGCATGAAACGGCGAAGTGCATTGCTGCATAATCCTCTCGGCAAAAACCAGAAAATATCTGAGAGCTGTATGGACTCGGGAGGCGTTGGGCTTGTCAGCCAGTCTCTGCCGGTCTGTAGTGAAAGCTCCAGGCCACCCAAGAAGGGGACGAAGTCAAAAAATCGTCTGAAAGTTGCCATTTTGCTTGACAGAACGACGACTCTGTTCTCTGTGTATTTGTTTGGAGGAATGGATCTCCTGCAGTGCAAAGAGCGGCTCTTCTGCTCGCCTGTGACGCTTTGTGACTTTCAAGAGAAAGCAGGCACCGTGCCGTCATGTGCCGTCTCTGTGTCCACTCGAGTCTTCACGGTGATTTCCGTTCTACATTGAGTTGCGGTTTCCAGAAGAGGCAAGGCCCCGGATTCCTCTCTGTTTCTGCGATGAGTGAGAACAAAGTCCTTGTGCGTGCAGGGATTGCATCGAAAGGTGGCGATGAACTTCTGAGCTGCCTCTGCTGCGCGTGGTCGATCCTCCGCTTTTGGCTGGAGCGCCATGGCGCTTACAGAGGCACCTAGCAGCGCCGCTTCCCGGGTGTTCTCCTGCAACTCCCAAAGGCGTCATGTCAGCGGCCAGTCGGCGCGGCCGGGGCCCAGAAGCAAAGTGCGGAACCGTTGTTCGGGGGTTCGAAAAGAATCGCATGCAGGGATAGTGATAGTAGGGCTACGTGATCTCAGCAGACAGGCCTGGAGCAGTAGTCCTGCAACTCCTGCCATGCTGGTGCTGGCGCAGGGTAGCGGGTAGCTAAGTGAGCAACTAGAACCAAACTCGTCTAATTCTTGAACATTGGCTATGTGCGCTGGGCTGCGACAAGCAAGCCGTCCTGCCGATCAACCCCCTTCTGCCGTGCAGCCGATGGCAGCGTGTCCAGGCAACTGACATCCTTGCAAAAGAGCAGAGTTCGTAGTCGGGCAGTGGCTCTCTCTTTGATGCTTGTTATCAACAGTCGCACTATCAGCTCAAGCGGCCCCTATTAGGCCAAAGGCGGAGGGCGAAGGTCACTGTCGATCAGCGCAAGTAAGCCGATTCAAATATGCAAGCAACCTGACCAGCTCAAGAGGCCTTGGTGCTGCTGTCCCACTCCACAGAAGTCTACAGCAATCATAGCTTTGGATATTACCCTGGCACACGGTTCTGCACACACTGGATCGAGAATGCTGTGAGGACAGCATCAAACAGGAATTTTGCGAACCGGGATGCAACTCGGGTGTTTGCAAGCAGCTCTACAGTAATTAGACTCGACAGAGGTAGCGGGTTCATACCATGTAGCGATAACTGATAACGTGTAGTGGGCGAGATGTGAGAGCTTTACGAGATGGGCAGTGGTTGCTGACGGTCCCGGCGCTGCCGGGACAGCAGGACAGCGAATCTTAGCGAGGGCCCCAACCCCAAGGTCCTGGAACACCGTCTCCACGGGCGCCTCTCGAGCTCGCCCTGCACGCAGTGCAGCCCTGGTCTGCGGAGCTACGTCACTCGGCCGTCGGCTTTCGCCTTGGGAGCTCGGCGCTTGTGTCGTCACTTCGGGACCTGTTAAAGTGCTTCCGCGGACTTGTCTCTGCGCAATGAACCGACCAAAGTAGCCCTTAGCACCGCACTTCGCAGCTCCAGCAGAGCAAGCTCGGCTGCCATGTCCTGTGTAGAAGTCTGTAGAAAAGTTCTCGGCGCTCGAGAAATCTCGAGACTCTCTTCATTCGTGGGCCGTCCTGAGCCGCATCTTTGGTCTTGGCAGTGGCCTAACAAATGCCGCCGTGCGTTGCAAAGTAGCAGTCGCATTGAAGCATAATGTGGCTTCAAAGCCAAACAGGCACCTGCACTCCCACACCCACACCCACACCCA